>LPNX010778881.1:0-34682 GCA_001517045.1 Pseudotsuga menziesii | reverse complement strand
TATATATAATCATAAAGTAAAAAATAATAACGTCCACAAATAACAGTCTACAAATCACTCCTACGCCATTGATCGAGAGATCGACCATCATGGACACTACCGCCAGTTGTACTATGTCCCTAGTCTTGCTTATGCACATCAAAAAGAAAATTGCCTAGGTTTGATAATTGCAGAAGTTAAAACCATGAACTCTACATGTCAGTTACATACCACATATTTAAATTACATGTAGAATGTGAGAAAAAATTAAATATTTATTAGAAAAATATATCTATGAACTCACCTCGCTCGAGTTGAGTGTCAAGTTTGGGAGGCTGGGTATTTGCTGAGATGAGCCTTCAGCAGGACCTGGTCGATGAGCGACAGTCCACTCATCCATAAACATCATGGAGACTTCAATGCCCTCATCTACAGCTTCCTATGTCTATCTGTTTCCATGATATTAAAATAGTTATATTAATGAATTACAATTTGAAATTGAGAATTACAATTTGAACATGTAAATTATAATCTGAACATAAATATGCAAACAATTCGAACATAAATAACTAATACATCGTTGATTGGCATGTCATGAGTAGGACTTGAGCAAGGTTGTGTAGAATCATGTGCAATGCCATTTCCTTTATCCTGTATAATATGAACAAGATAAATGAGGAAAGTTGGAACAAACCAAAATATTGTGTGTTCAACAATTAACTTGATGTTAGAAATTCAAATTTAGGATGAAAGTTAACACATACCTCATCGACATGGGTGGATAGAACTGCAGCGAGACCTCGAACAGATGCATCACTACCAAATAGGACCTCCATGAAATCGGGTTCTTGCATGGAGGTCTAACACAAAGAAAAGTATTAGTTAAAAAAAGATATACCTGACAATCATGGAAATCAAATGATGACAATAAAGATATACATGTCCCATCAGTCGAGGCCTCCATCTATGATGCAGTCTAAAATATGCATCGCGGGCCATGATAGCATACTACAACACTGTATCGTGATCAAGAATTTTGAGAACATCATAGAACACCCACTGTAACTCAGGTTTTGCAGGTGTAGTGGGTGCTCTTCGTCTCTCTTCCTACACATCCATCATAGTACCATGCATTGTCATGCGTGTCACCTCCTTAGTCACTAACTGACATGACTCAGCTACATCATTTGTCCTAAACATGGTCTTGGCAGGGATACCTACCAAAGGCTCTAGCTTTGGCTGAGCTATAGGGTCTCTCCTAGCCCTAGGACATGCATGACTATGTCCCCCACTAGCACCATAGAAGCTGGATGGTGTGCTCATGTAATTTGGGTGCATATCCAGGACAAATACTGCATAGATATGTTTTGCAAAGTATAGTGGGACCTGGTCATGGTGGGGAAACATTCCCCATGCTCTAATGAACATGTCATATACATAAGGTGCTACAGCCTCTAGCTTAAACTCCTTGACTCTAAGCGGTTGACTAGAGGCGCGGCCAGGAGGGACATCAAATAATGCTCCCTTCACATCATGGTTAGCTATTGCATCTCTCACTGCAGCCTAGTTATTAGGACCCTTCACAACGGCCCTTCTTCTCTAACATGCAGAGGCCCAAAGAGAACTCAATGGTCTGATGGACCTATAGACCTTCAGTAGATTGTCTACTGCCTCTAACATCATGTGCATTGAACGTGATGCAGGAGAGTTCTGAGGAATGGAGAGGACGTTTTCCCGCAAACACTCACGCTGACTGGTAATGTCTTGTAGCGTGATACGTGTGATATCATCCTCCCATGGTGCTTCCTCGAGAGGGTCGATGCCCTGTTGTGTAGCACCTGATAATTAGATGAAAACACAAATGTCAGTCAAAATACATACATCAACTATAGGTGAATTTGAAATCAATATAAATTAAAGGTACTGATAATTGAAAGAAATATATATGCATTTAATGTACCTGTCTCGTGGCGAACCTCCCCACTGACACCAACAGTATCCTGATCCTCGTCAGTCACATGCACAGAGTGGCTACCGCTCATCTCCCCAGTAGGAGCGTGCGTCGGCATAGAACAACTAGGAGAAATTGTGAAAATAGAGACATACAAGTTGATGATTAAATATACACATGTGAAACAATTTAATTTGATGTAACTAACAACAAAGAGTACATCATGCACAATTGTATACTTACTAGTCCTCTGCCGACCTCCAGGGCGAGGAATGGCCGTAGATCTGCCAATGCTTTGCCTTCGACGAACCAAAGAACCCCACTGTAGAGATGCATCTGCATGAAATAAGGCATAGTAAATGATTCTTTGTAAATAAGTCAATGTAAGTAACTCCATATATGGATACGAATAAAAAATCTTACTCAAAAAACCACCCAAAAGTTTACAAAACAAAATGGATTGACTAGTTTTTTGTTTTTACTTTGAAGGTGGTGTGAAGAAGACTATCGAATATGTGGTGTGATCAGGGTTATGATTTATTTTCATAATGTTGAGTACTCCTTTATTTCTTGTTCAATTTGAGATTATGGACATGGTACTTATTTGGGTAAAGCTTCCTAAAATACGAGTTGAATTCTAGTCACTAAAAGTTTTTCAGGTTATAGGGAATGCTTTGTGATTTTTCGATGGGGTGGAAATGAGTTACAAATACTTGGGATTTTAAACTAATTCCTATAGATATTTGTAATTTTAAACTAATCTTTAAAATTATAGTATGTAAATTTTTTCTTCCATTTAAAAAAAATTAAATTACAATTTCAATTTTCCATAATTTAATGTATAAATTTATATATTTTATTAGTAATATATTTTACTATTATTCTAAAATATTCTAAATTTATAATTTATCATTTTCAAAATGTTGAATATAAATCTATATATTTTTTCTACAAAATGTCAAAAAATATAAATTTATCTTAAATTATGGATTTTTATTAATTTTTTAATTTGATATTCTTTAAAAAAATTAAATCACGAATTTCTATTAATTTTTTATTTTTTTTTCAAATTTACGCACTTATTTATTAATGTTTTTTTCCTTAAAAAAAAAATCCACATTTTCATCATACTTTTGTTTGAGCTTCAAAAAGAAACTAAAATACATAAGTACACTTTTCAATAAACTAAAATCAAAATATGTCAACTAATAAGTCAAAACATACCTATCATATTTTATTATGAAAAAATATTTATAAAAAATATGAATATATATAATATTTTAATTACAATTACAATTATAAGTTATTTTAATTAAATAATTAATAGTTTGTATATATATAATCAAAATATTTAAAGCAAAATATATGGGTTGTTTAGATAAATACCTACGTCGGTTTAAGGTTCATGATTGTTTCACGTCTTGGGTTTGGATTGTTTTCAATCCTCCGTGTATTCTTAGAGGATTGAAATAAACTAGACAACATTTTTGCTTGCCCAAAACACATTTCAAAATAAAACCGGCAGCATAAACGGCTTCCAGTTGATAGAAATATTTATACAAACTACAAATTTAAATTTTAAATTTAACAAATTTTAATTTTTTCCATCCTTGATAGCATTTCTGCTTGTCGAGCACACATTTAAAAATTAAAACAGCAACATAAATGCTACCGATTGACAAAATATATATAAAACACAAAATTAAATATTAAATAAAAAAACAAATTTCAATTTTAAACATAATTTAAACGTTGCCGACAACATTTATGCTTGCCGACACACATTCCAAACATACCTGGAAAAAAAAACGAACCTAAAAACATCTATAACAAAGATTATTTTCAATTTTAATTTTTTAATATTTAATATTAAAAAACAAACCTAAAAACATCTAATACATGCAGATGTAGAATAATATTTTATTTTTTACTTTTTAATAATAATTTATATGGAATAATTTTTATTTTTATTTTTTAAATAATAATAATAAATTTTCAATTATTCAATGTAATAAATTGATTATTCAGGTTAAGTGGTTGTGCTCCACACGGGTTCGAATCTTGTTGAGAAGTTTTTGTATGTAATTTTTTTTTCCAGGAGAAAAAGACAGTTCTAACTTTTATAAAACTGTGTTTTAATAAAACGACACCACTTAGTTACAAAATGTACTTAGGTCTATAGTATCTTAAATACTGAATCCAACAAAAACTACAAGTATCAAAAGAAACTGATATCAGATCATAACATCATTCTTTGCATATCTATCCTCAGTACTAGGCTTCAATGAAAGGAAGGCTAAAAGTCATAAGTACCATGAAGACAAAAAAAAATGCTAGTAAACTAAAGAACCAGAGTTCACAAGTCTGTCTCCCAAAAACTCTTCCCAGGAAATTATGTCGGTCCCAATACCCATGGCCTTCTTAGAAAGATCATCAGCTTCCATATTAAATTCCCTGAATATATGCTAAAACTGCAAATCTCTGAACTGAGCCTTAAGAGCCCTAATCCGATTCATCCAATGGTCAAGTTTCATAACGTGAATATGATGTATATCGAGAGCCCAATCAATGATCACTTTGGAATTCCCTAGGGTCTGGAGGTCAGTGATCGTCCTCCGAACAACGAAGTAAAGGAGACCCCATAGAGCAAGAAGTTCAGCCTTAGTATTTGACCCCCTACCAGCATCCATTCGTAGCTTAAAGGATTAAGAGTTAGCTAACAGTAAGTACATACCAGCCCCACAGTAACCATCTTTAGCTACCCCATCAAAATATCCTACGTTCCCAGCCTGGATAACTAGATGAGAGTATGTAATGAAATATTAGGCTAGTGAATCTTCATATAAAAATGTTCTACCTGACAAAGTTGTATACATTTGTCTCTTCTAGAATCTAAAAATGTTCTACCTAACAAAGTTTTATGCATTTGTCTCCTTCAGAATCTAGAATCGATGATGAGTTTCTCTCTACATATCCCCATAAAAATATTAGCATTGGATATTTCAATTGACATCTTCAACTTTCACATATTGCATTATAAAATTAATATCATTATAAAAAAAGCTCTATAAAATGACTTAACTTCTACAAACACACTAATAGTAATAATAATAATAATAATACATTTTCAACTATATAGTGATTTTTATAATAAATTGAATATTTAAGTTAACTGGTTGTGTCTCACACGGATTCGAATCTTGTTGGGAAACCTTTGTATGTAATGAAATATTAGGCTGGTGAATCTTCGGTGAATCTTCATATAAAAATGTTCTACTTTGTTGATATATACCACTTCTAGACAAAGTTTTATGCATTTGACTCCTCAAGAATCTCGAATCTATGATGAGCTTCTCTACATATTCCCATAAAAATATTAACATTAGATATTTCAATTAACATCTTCAACTTTCACATATTGCATTTTAAAATTGATATCATCATAAAAAAAAGCTATATAAAATAACTAAACTTTCACAAACACACCAAAAAAATAATAAATATACATTTTATTGGTATATTCAAAATTATCAACCAAATAAATAACAAATATGCAATCATGTTATAATCCATACATATATACCATGTTATAATCAATATATATACCATTTGAAAAACTTGTCTTTGAAAATTATGTATTTCTCTTTTATCTTTATCTCTTTATTTAAATAATAATACACAGTAAGACAAAAACATTTTATATAAAATACATATAAAAATAATAATATAAGAACTTCCACGAAAATGAGTAAATTCTCTTTTGCACGAATGACTTTTTCATGATATTCCAAACACCACGAATCTCAAGAAGTAGGCCGCCACTAAAAAAAGACTTGTGTTATACATTATAACGAAAAATGTGGTTTGAAAAGGAACATTAACTAGATTTATTTGTGTATGTATAAATGATAAGACAAAACATCTAGACAAGATTTACTATATAAATTATATAGCAACTTTCTATGAAAGCGAGTGAATTCTTTGTTTAAGCTAAGTTAATTTAAAGAAAATTAAAAGATATTTATATTTATTTTAATTTAGTAAATTTGATTTGTTTTGGAAATTTGAAAGGAGTGTTATTTTTTCATTTAAGAACAAATTTGTAGAAACATTTTTTTAGGTATTGCACTTAAAGAGTTATCAGCTTTAGTGTGTCCTATATAACAATTGGTTTGATTCAAACCAAAAGACATATCTTTTTATTTAATGTCGACATATAATATTTTATAATTAATATTTAATATTATTTATGGTGGGCATTTAATATTTATTATTATTTTTTATTTTGCTAGGAAAGAACACAATTTGCAAGGCCCTCCTAAAACCATTAGTTGTTTAGGAGGACTTGCACATGGTCTTCACAACATCTCCCCATATTGTGTTGTTTTTTTGACCGACATTTTTTTTTGCGGATAACTATTTTTGTTTTGTTTTTGTTTTGTTAGGTAGGAACATTACAACATTTCCCCCATATTAGGTTGTTTTTTCTGGCCGACATTTATTTTGGCTGATAATTAAAATTTTTATTTTTTATTATTTTGTTAGTAACAAACTTTACAACATCTCCTTCATACTCGACAATATTATTTTTGACCAGCATAATATCGACAAACGTTACAAATCTCTCTAGGCCTAGGCGCAATAAATGTATAAAAAAATATTTTTGGTCAAAAGATATAGATTTATTTTAATATATAATGTAGAGTTTACGTTTCTCTAAGATATACATTCACATTGCAAAAAATTCATCTTAACTTGAGATCAACATAGACAAAGATCTAAAAATAAGATACAAATATTTTAATACTTAAACATCGTGAGTTAGTCTATTGGATGTTGGATGTAACTTGGGTGGATGGGAGGATTTATTATTACCCTCCTCACTTAGGTTCAATTCTTGTAAGTGGTATGATGCTCTTGTTGAGCCTCTATGTAATCTCTTACATAAATGATTTGTGAATAACTACCAACGTAGATCCAAATCCTAGGCTCTATCAAGTGCCGAGAGGGATCAAATCTCTTCGTAGGTATCCATTGATTTGATTCAAACCAAAAGACACATCTTTTTATTTAAGGTTCACATATAATATTTAATATTATTTATGGCCCACATATAGTATTTATTATTATTTTTTATTTTGTTATGAACTAACATTACAACATTTCCCCATACATGGTTTTAAAACCATATGCAAGGCCCTCCTACAACCATGGGTTGTTTAAGAGGACTTGCACATGGTCTTAAAACCATTCGCAAGGCCCTCCTAAACCATGTACAATAAAATTATGGGTTGTTTAGGAGGCCTTGCACATGGTTTTAGAACCATGTGCAAGGCCCTCCTAAACCATGTACAATAAAACGATGGGTTGTTTAGAAGGCCTTGCACATGGTTTTAAAACCATGGTTTAAAACCATGTGCATAAAAACCATGTGCATGGTTTTAAAACCATAGTTTTATGCACATGGTTTTAAACCATTGTTTTAAAACCATGCACATGATTTATGGTTTTAAAACCATGTGCAAGGCCAACATTTTTTATTATTTTGTTAAGTAAAAATATTACATCTCCCCCATATTGTGTTTTTTTGCTCACCCATATTTTTTTTACCGATAATTAAATTTTTACTTTTTTATTGTTTTGTTAGATAGGAAGATTACAACATCTCCCCCATAGTAGGTTTTTTTTTTCTGGCTGACATTTATTCTAGCCTATAATTAAAAAGATTATTTTTTATTAATAAAAATAACGTTACATAACGTTACAAGATCTCTCCCATACTGGGCTGTAGAGCACCTCTTGGCGCAATTAAAATACTAAATTTATTATTGCTCAATATAATTTAATTTATTAACTTAAAGAATATGAGGAATAAAAAAATATTTTCAAAGTGTCTTCCATTACATAACTATATGTCAACCATTTAATTTCTATAGAGGTGATCTAGCCATAAACTATGTGGATGTGCTATAGTTATGCTAATTTATTATTATTTATAATGAATTGATATATGTTGATAGAGTTTCATTTTCATATATATATATATCATTAGTATATTAAATTTATGATGATTTTATCTTTAACTTTATATAAATATTATATTGAATTGATATATGTTGATAGAGTGTTACTATTGGAATTAATGATAGGGACATTTCAATTTCTTCTTTAATAATCAATCGTAAAATGCACTTCCAAATTTTAATATAAAAATTAAAACACCTCCCTTAAAAAAATATCATTAATATAAATTCTATTTTATGTAAAGATGTCAGGATTTGGAATCCAATTAATTTAAATATAAATTATATTTTGTGCAAAGATTTCAGGATTTGGAATCGATTTAATTTAGGTGGTTCGTGTGCGGGGCTTGAGAGATCCATTAAGTTAAACTAATTTAACTTTGTGCTTATTAGCTTGAGGTTTAAACCTTCGATTTTGCGAGTTATTGCGAGTAATAGTTAAACTATGTAGATGGATGTCTTGCTTTTATAATGTTTTATTTGCGGTTATCAATATTTTTTTTATAGGAGTAAGTTGGATTACCCCCTTTCTTATCGGTATTTTGTTGAAGATTTAAACATGAACGTGGGTTGTAGATGTCTTTGGATGGACTCAATTATATGGGTATTAGGTTTATGGACAAATTGGTATGGGCTATTATCAAGGTAAATGATCAAATCACAGTTAAGAATACTTATGGTAGTTGATTTAGCGTTTTTTATTGGTCGTTGGTGGTATAAAAAGATTTGGTCCTAGAATGTGTTTTGAAAGTTAAATGCTTTGTATAGTGAGGTCTACAAAATAAGATACTCACCTAGGATTTTCTGATTGTTAAAGGTTTTATGGGGCCCAATATATGCTTATTGTGTATGGAGATTCTGTTTGTTTTCCTGATCAAGTGGCTAGTGCTTCGTAGGAAGCAGCATATGTAACTTTGATTTTCACTTGAATAGTAAGTTACTTTTTTATGTTTGGAAAAAAATATTTTTGATAGGAATGATAAATGTTGGTAATGTGTTTATATTGATTATTTATTTTTATATAAAGTCCTTGTGATCAAGGAAGACTACTCAAGGGGAATGAGGCCCATAACCTTTTACCTATGGATATGAATTCTAAACAAAAACAAAGCATTTTCCAAAGCTATTATGTCATCAACTATTTATTCATATATAGAGTTATTGTGATTAAGGAAGATTGTTTAAGAGGATGGAACTCGTAATATTTTATTTGTTGATATGGATCTTTAACCAAAATGCCATATCATGATGTTTGGAAAGATACTCATTTCGTTGAGTATTTATTTCTATATAGAGTTATGTGATTAAGAAAAAACAATTGAGAGTTGAACTCATGACCTTTACTTATAAATATAAATTTTTAATCTAATTACCAAAACATTCAACAAATAAGCTAAATTATTAGTTATTTAATGTTTACGTAAATGAAAATACAACGCCATCATTTTTTTCTATAAAATTATCCAATTTTTATTGCAACAAGAGATTATTTAAATTCAATATGACATAAATGTTGTAACATAATGTAATATGAGTAGCGCTTGTACATGTCAACTCCTATAAAAATTTTGAAAATGTAATCCTTTTAAAACTTAATAATATCAACACCATCATTTTTTCTATAAAATTATCCAATTTTTATTGCAACAATTTTTTTTTTATAATTCAATAGAATATAAATGTTAATAAATATGACATAGATGTTGTAACATAATGTAATATAAGTAAAACTTATACATATCAACTCCTACTTAATAATAAATTTAAACAAATTATAATGAGTGGGCCTAATGGTTAAGAGCATGTGTTTCCTCTTAGGAGGTCACAGGTTCAAATCCAGAGGGGGTAGTGTATGTACACCTCTGTAGACTTTAGCAGTTAAATCGCTGCGTAGAGGGGGGTCCATTGTCCCACAAACAAGGGGGTCTCATACACCAATTTGGTGTCTCACTTGGCGGTGACCTTAAAAATAGATTCTTATTATTATTATTAATATAATCTTTTTAAAACTTAATAAATTTAAACAATTTATAATAAACTCAAACCCTTTATTATTTATCACTAAAACTACAATACTTTAATTAGTTTAAGTGAAACAAATACAAAATATTACTAAATAAATAAAATATTGATAAATACAAATTTAAAATAGTTATAATAAAATCAAAACCCCTAACCATCAATCACTAAAACGACGACAATTCAACTAACAATACAATGTATAAAGTATTTTTAGGTATAAATGTGGGCACACTATCCCATAGTGAAAATGAAATATAAAGAGTGGGGTCTAATGACATTGATGCCCAATCTACCAAGCTTATTGGAGCTCGTTTCAATCATTCCCTTAATGACAAAAATGGACTTTAATTGGCGAGCATCTCACAAAAGATTTACTTGTCCAAACATCAATGTTGTTGTTGTGTATTGTATTTATATTGCATGTGTTTGTGAACTGAATGAGACTCTCACCCCACAACCTTCATTTAATTATCGAATATTCTTTATAGCATTTGCTTATAAAATATTAAATTGTTATGCATTGATATGTGAGCCTCGCACGTATTTCACACTTTTATATTAATGTTTTAAATAATGTAAATTCAAATTTTAACATTAAATTTTGTTCTTTATTCTAAATAGGTACATTAATATTCAAAACAAAGAGAAGCGCATAAAAGTGGGCATGTTGTCATGTTCTGATCATACCATGTGGGTGCGGGTTGAAAGAAAATTTTAATGTTCATCTTTATTAATTTCTTCTTATTTAATTAATAAATTAGTGTATTGGTGATTAAGGTTTAAATTTTTGAAGGTGTTTGGCCTCTAAGATTGTCATGGGACATGGGACATTTAGAAGTAGTCGTTAAATGTGTGAAGTTTATATTGTACTTTATACACATATACGAGACTTTATACACATATATGAGTGGATAAAAGGTTACAATTTTGTTATTCATAAGATTGAATATTAATAGTTATGATTACAGCCATAAAGGATAAGGGGTAATAGTTTGAATGGTAGGGAGATAAGTGTCACACTCTTTCCACATGGACTCAAACTCCAAATGAGAGATTGGTTTTTTGTTTCTTAGATAAAAGGGTAGGTTTTCTCATCGAGAGGTCTCAGCCCTAGGTCGAGTTACAAGTATCTTATTAGGTGTGGCTTGCAAGTTGTTGCACCTAGTCTAGGGTTTATAGTGGTAGCTAGCCGGATTTGAACCTAGGTCTCACCCAAGTGACCCCGGGCAGTCACTGATTCCACTATATCTAAAAGAAAAAATAATATACTTTCGTAAGGAGCTGAAGGGAAATGTTGAAAGGCATTAAGCATGAATATAATCATGATATTAAAGAATCAATATTTTGGTGAAGTTTTCAATAAGAAG
Source organism: Pseudotsuga menziesii (assembly GCA_001517045.1). NCBI lineage: Eukaryota > Viridiplantae > Streptophyta > Pinopsida > Pinales > Pinaceae > Pseudotsuga > Pseudotsuga menziesii. The sequence goes on along the minus strand of LPNX010778881.1, from coordinate 23,340 downwards.
GTGAGAGGAAACAAAATGAGAGGATTACAATGAGATAAGGTTAAAACTTAATAGTGGTGGAATATGGGTGTAAGGAAGTGGAAGTGGTGGGAAACCCGACTCTTGCTTTGGTAAAAGAGGAATATTTTGTGCCAAATGAAGCTATCATGCCATTTGACTATCTATCACTAAGCTCATGTAATGATTCACAATATAATGAGATGTTGATATCTCTATGAGAATACAACTTATGTTGTAGGAAATATAAGGATAATCGAGGGAACATGAAGATGTAGATTCCTTTAACCTATGATGTCAAGGTTAGTCATGCAAACGATGAGGTGATCATTGATGGCACATTGCATTCTGCTTAGGACTTGTCATGAATCATTATTTGCTTTCATTCATTTTGTAAGTTTTAAATTTGTGAAGTGAAACAATGCATACATATTTTTAAGAGAAATAGAGATGAAATAATGTCACACACATCGCACACAAAGTTTTACCGTAAAAACCCTTAACATGAAAAACCAACAAAAATTAAAGTCGTAACTCTATCTTTCTCATCGTGTTTCTTAACCATTCACAATATAATATTTAGGTATTATGCAGCATCCAAAACCCTATTCCATTAATCCATATTATATTTATACCTCAACCCCTTAACCATGATTAAACTGCCAATGAGCCCCACCCGTGCGAGCTATTATTTACTGGAAATTTAACATTTCATAGATAACAAAGATTTGACCAGAGTATTTAGTGACATTTTAATCATATAGTAAGACAACATGACTCTTTCTTCTGTTTTTTGTTTTATATTGTTTGACATGATGGTGGTATTAATAGTGTCCACATATTTCCAGTAAAAACCTATTTATATGTGTATTTAATATATTTATGTCTGAAACTTTAAAATTTGTGTGTTGTTTTCGTTTTAATAGAATGGTTAAAGAAATCTTGTCGAATACAAACACAAGTTTCCACATCAGTGAGGCAACGATATTGTAATATAGCATTTAAATGTGAGTTGATATTCTGGTGGAAAATGTGTGCTGGATAGGTTGATTGTTGATTTCCTTCATAGGACATGTGGAATGTGACTCTTGAACCACATCTCTTGGTGGAATTACCCCAAGAACACACTTTCCACACAACATTAGCTAATTTAATTATATGCCCATTTTTTATTTCATACAATATTTTGATATTTTCCATGCCTAGAAAAATGACCACTTGTGTATAGGTCTAGGAATGGATTATTTATTTAATTTATAAATTTAATTTCCAGCCAACACAATGGTTTTCCTTTTATTAGGACAACTCTTTGCAAGCGGTATGGACCAATGGACCCGGAGAAAGGCGATTGATAAGGTAAGGGTTCTTGCATTGCCTACATTCTCCCTAGGCATTAATATTTTATATGACTTGTTTGTACCTGTCGTATAATATAACTTTGCTATTTTCATTTCTAGCCTCTTCATCATGCTTCATATCTAATGTTTGTATAGAAACATAAAAATATCAGACTTATCTGTCTTTGTTGTGTTCTTGCTCTACCATTCCTTGCTTTTCCCTGGGTTTTAGAGTTCTTACCTTATTTTTCCATTGCATTGTTAGGATCGGTGTAGTAAGTAGTACTAGTGTTATGTTCACCTATTCTGCAGTGCACCATGCTCACATTTTGGACAGGTTTTCCCTACATGTAACTACTAAGGTTGACTGTTTGTAGCTTTCCCTTGGTTACCCGCTATCATGAGGTTCTTTTGCACTAAGCAGTTCTAATGACAGTGGTGCATGGTTTGTCCTCTTTTTGAAGAGAAATTGATGAATAAATAGCGTCCTTGGAGATTTCAGTAGAAGTGCACATAACCTGATAGTCTCAGTCTCTCAGAATACCCTCTCTAAGGATAATTTGCTCAACATCAATTGCAATTTCCTTTGTGGGTGCACTACATATCCTGGTGTTCGATCACATACAAGCTTGATAGAACCTCTTGGACTTGAATTATTGGAGTTTGAAGCCCGAATGTTCTATATCAAACTGTTCTTGTTTGCTCAGAGTGGTTTTGAGGCTACTAAGCGGAGCTTTGTAGCAATTCTAGAACGCCAGAGCTTGTCTTGAGTTGTACATGCATAATTGCTTTGAGTAATTAGTGCGACATCGACCCCAGCCATAACAGTCTCTGTATAAACTAATGAAATCCTATTGCATGTATCAATTCTTGCAAATGCTAAGTGTAGGGAAGCATTGCGATAGAAGAACACAAGATTCCCTCTGCGGTTTGTCATTTCTTGTGTCCAAGATGGAAGAATCTTCTACCAGGAGAAAAAAAAACAGTAATGAGGGCTACCTTGGAGTGCTTCCTAAGAAGAAACCCAAGCCTGAACCTGAGGAGAACAAATTCATGTTCAGGGTTTTGCTTCTTAATGGTTTGAATTTAACTCTGCAGTTGGAGGATGCTGTGGAAAAGATGTTGGTCGCCGAGTTTGTAAGGACTGTTAGGAGAAAAGATGAGAAATAAATAATAGAAAAGGGGCCAATAAAAATCCACTAGGGTCCCCAAGTCTATGTGGAAGATGCAATGGGAGAATGAATAAACATGGAAACATCATATGCAATGATTCTCACAGCAAGCCCATGCATGTAGCTCTGAACGTTCATCCCTAAACTTCCTCCCCTAAACTATTTCTTTGGTTTTTTTTATAAGTCAACAAAAATGTATTTATATGTGCTCTACAAAAGCATTCCATGAGCTCCTCAAAGTGCTTTATGTTAGAACAAATATTTCCATATCTAAATATTATTTGCAGGAAAGTTAACATTCATAGATAACAAAGATTTATCCGAAGTATTTAGTGACATTTTATTCATATAGTAAGACAACATGACTCTTTGCTATGTTTTTTGTTTTATATTGTTTGACAGGATGGTGGTATTAACAGTGTCCACACATTTCTAGTAAAAACCTATTTATATGTGTATTTAATATATTTCTGTCTTAAACTTTAAAATTTGTGTGTTGTTTTTGTTTTAATACAATGGTTAAAGAAATATTGTCGAATACAAACACAAGTTTCCACATTAGTGAGGCAACGGTATTGTAATATAGCATTTTAATGCGAGTTGATATTCTGGTGGAAAATGTGTGTTGGATAGATTGATTGTTGATTTCCTTTGCAGGACATGTGGAATGTGACTCCAGAACCACATTTCTTGGTGGAATTACCCCAAGAACACACTTTCCAAACAACATTAGCTGATTTTTTTTTTTTTGGTTAAGTGCCCTGTAACTTGTTGGGAGAACCTTGCTTATATTACAAGTGTATTATGATAGATTTCTTGAGTTGGCATGGGAAGCTTTGTTGGGGTTGAAACAAAGGTATATTTCCATTCTATAGCATTTGCGTTGTAGTAATAATTTTTAGGAATAGCGGTGGCATTTCCACCTCATGGCTCTTGTTTGACAACTATCGAATGTCTAGCTTAGGATTTTCCTATTAAATATTTCTGAAGTGGATGTAGTTATTAAGGGGCAAATTGGGTTTGAACCATTCAACCCTATCTACTCTTTAATCACTAAATCCTCCATGAGATCCTTAATTGACCCCATCTGCCTAACTTGGATTTGTTAGGCACTAATCACAACTTTTATGCCATTTTAAATCTTAATTCATCTTTCGTTTTTTGTTTGATAAGATTAATAAGTGAAATTCCTAGATCTTCCCTAGTTTTAGCCTCATGTGTACCTTACTTAAAATCTAACTAAAGGTTAAAACATTATGTTGTCACAAATCTTGGTTGCTAGTTCGAAAAGACATATCATTTGCAAGTTTGTAGCAGCATTTAATTTATTAATTCAGATCTCAAATTTGGGGATATTTTCACATATACACTAATAAATTCTCAAACCTTGATTCTTCACTACTAAAATACCTTGTAGCATCAACTAGTCCATTGATCGTATCAATTCATTTAACATTTTCTTCTGGAACTAAACCTTGTAATTGCAAATAATGCATCTCAATAGAAGCTAGAGCCTAGAACCTACTGCCTTTATAGGATAGATATGGTGTTAACACTTTCCATTATAGATAACATTGTAATATCTGCAACATCTATGATATATCCCACTTGAATGGTGGTAGAGTGACTTATTGTAATTTTCAGTTTCTATTTTTTTATGCTTGGTTTGACAAGCGAATCCACAGATACACTTCAAGAATGAGCAATCGATAAATCAATACCTTGGATAACTTATCCCATTCAATTATTTCTAGTGGCATGATTATATGCCTGGAGTAAATTTTGTAAACACTTATTCAAAACATAGCATCTTTGTATATTGGTCTGAAGTACACATTTCCATGTCGGTTTCTAATTACTTGCAATATTTCCATACTTATTCATCACAGCCAAATAGGGTCCTTACAGAATGGTCTTATTCACACCCTCTGTGCATATGAAAATTGTATGGTTTCATCTGGGTCCAATGTGCACCCTATGAACTTCCAAAGTTTTTATCACGCAGACAGAAAGGTGATAGAAAAGAACTGCAACAGAAATTTTTCTTTCTGTCATTGTTCTTTTCTATCACCTTTCTATCTTCTTGATAAAAACTTTGGAAGTTCATAGGATGCACATTGGACCCAGATGAAACCATAAAATTTTCATATGCACAAAGGGTGTGAATAAGACCATTCTGTAAGGACCCTATTTGGCTATGATGAATAAGTATGGAAATATTTCAAGTAATTAGAAACCAACATGGAAATGTGTACATCAGACCAATATACAATAGATGCTATGTTTTGAATAAGTGCTTACAAAATTTACTCTAGGCATATAATCATGCCACTAGAAATAATTGAATGGGATAAGTTATCCAAGGTATTGATTTATTGACTGCTGATTCATGAAGTGTATCTGTGGATTTGCTTTTCCATAGACACAAAAACTCCATGACACTGCACATCAATCGCAAGCACTTATTGAAGATCCAAAACCATGGAAAGGAAGGTGCCTTTCCATGGTTTTTTAAGTTTTTTTGAAACCTCCAAGTTTCATCTCAATATCGACAAACGTTCGTCGTGGGTATTGCAAAACCGTCGAAACCCCGAGTGGATTTCCACGAATACCATCGATACTGAAAGCCCATATAAGAGATAAGGAAGTTGAATTTCGCTTCCACACGTTTGATAGTAGCCGAGATAGAACATTTAAATGGATCATGAGCATTACCTCCCTTATCAACATTTTTCCTATCCCAGTCTGCTCAGCCAATAAGATTCTTCATCAAACAATAGACCGCAACCGTTATTTCATACAGACTTACATGATCGACCATGTGGCCCAAATCCAAGATCCAATCCTCTACCTTCTTGCATTCATCCCTCAAATTTTTTTGATCTAACTCCTGCCAAAGGTTTTTTCCCATTTCCGCAATTCAGTTCTGGATCTCCAAAGGCAATTCAAGCTCATAAATATGGGACTCCCACAGCACTTGACATTGCACCCTCGACACATGTTCATGATTCTTCGGTTGATTAGTCAACCGTTTTCCTTTGCTCTTATCACCTTCCATAGTAAGAAAAACAACACAATTATGCATACTCTAGAGGTTAGCACAGGGAGTGTAAGAGAAAACACACAACACAAACATGTCTTTCTCTTTGCCACCCCCGTCCTGATAAATATGCCAAACCTTTCCTACGTCATTATGATCCCACGCCAGATTATGATGATACCTTTCCCATCCCCAGATCGTAAACATATCTTACCATTTCTTCACTTAATATTTCCACCTACAGACTTCATATGATTCTATATCTTCCACCGTCGACTGAGCTTAATCGTATGCACACACCAGATGATATTAATGGGGTGTCTAGTCATTACATAATATAAGTGATCACCACCACTTGACTCCACGTGCTAGCATGACCTTCCACAGGCATGATGTCCCTTCCGGACATCCACCTGGAGATTAGCCCTGTCCTGCATCTCGAGAAGTTTACATCTATCGTGTTCCATCCCATTGTGGATCATTCCCCAGTCCTTCGCCCTGAAATCACTACAAGTGTTAACACCAAGGTTGGTTAAGTTGTCAGCCATCTTGTTTCTGCCCCTCCTGGCGTGGGAGAATCGTACCTCTATCCCATTGATTAGTAGGTTACGTAGGATCTCCACCTGACCTTCCAAATGCCAAGAGGCATCCAACGTTAAAATTTGGGTGCCACATTGCAAATTTGTAGCCATTTTGATGAGTTGCTATGAGTCTCCTTCCACGACCATCGGCATGCTAAAATTTGGCATGCCCCACTCCAAACCCTACAACAAAACCTCAATCTCTGCTGTATTGTTTGTCTCCCTGCCTAGGAAGCCATATTTGAAACCTTGAATGGCCCCCCACTAGTATTGAATGATAAAACCATACCCCACTAGTCCTAGATTACCCTTAGACGATCCATCAAAATTTAGTTTGTCGAGGCTCAAAGGAGGAGGTAGCCATTTATCAGGACTCTGCAAGTTCTGAGGTTTTGCAAAATTTTCTTGCAGTGTTGTCGAAATTCCCTTGAAGCCCCAGTCATGCATAATATGCCTTTCATTACCAATCGGTTCCTAGTTTGTATTCTCCCAATTTCCCGAAAGGTTGGTTTCATTCATTTTACTAGAAACACCATCCTAAAATTTGGTAATCAGACTAGCCTTCTCTCTGAAAATTCTAGAGTTTCGTTTAAGCCATATTTCCCACATCAGAAACAGAGGGAAAATTTACCAAAGGCGGTTTAGAATATGATTTTGGAAATGTTTTTTGGGACAATCTATCAGATATTCGACCGAGTTATGTCATAATCTGGCCGAAGGACAGAATATCAACCCTCCACGGTCCCAGAACTAAGAAGAGAAATTGTAGGAGTCTAGGAAATGTCCAGAAGTCTCCTCCGTCTATTCACACAGGGAACACCGATATGGTCCAGCCATCTCGCATTTTTGTAAGTTTTCTGCTTTTAAAATTCTATTTCTTATTACCAACCAGGAAAAAATTGAAATCTTGGGCCAGGCCGTCTTCTCCCATAGAGTGCTCCAGGTTTTGTCTACCTGGTCCATATTATTTTGAATCAACAGAGTATGGGCTTCTTTTAAAGAAAAAACACCTTTCTCAGAGTAAACCCAACGAAGTTTATCATTTGGGTGATTCCATAAAGGTGGGTAACACTTTTTGGCCAAATTTGGCGATGAAAACCTGATTTTTTACTCATGTGCTAGATAGAAACCCTCGAAACGCATATATTTGATGTGATTTTTGACTTGCAGTTAAAAAAAATTGTACAATATTATGTTCGCTTCCTAATGATATTTAAAAAAAAAATATTCCGATGTCATTCAATGTATGAAATTTTGCATTTAATGAACTGTGTGACCTTAAAAATTTGAAGAAGTTAATAAGTGGCTCACGTCCAACCCCAATAATTCAATCTTAAATTAATAATATATATATATATATATATATATATATATGAGCATGATCTACACAAAATGCACTATGGCCTGCATATTTTTTTGTTAATTTATTTCGCAATATACAATTATTTATTATTTTTCAAAAGTGACCACATCTGATTTCAGCATCATTTTATACACGTGTGTCCATCCCAGCTTTTTTTCACTATTTTGAAAAATCGAAAAAACAAAAATACCCTTTTGAAGAGGACATGTCGATGTGTGGGCTGTGCATTTTTAAGAAAATTTTGGATGTGTATATTTTACCCTGTGGATTTTTCTTTGAGCTGCTTCGAAGTTGTTGTCTGGTTTTCTAAGTGTAAGTTTTAGAACTAATTAAAAAAAACCATATGAATGCCAAAATGCATGCATGATATCTCAATGGATAGAGCATTCGGTGATGAATCTATTGGTATGAACTCTGCTCAGTTGCGTGCCATGAATGGCAGGGTTTACACCCCTAGAAGACACAAAGAAACATTGATTTTCTTGTAAGAGGGCTAAATATCTGTTTTTCAGGCCCTTGATCAATGTATAAGCTCGATCGAGGTGCCAATGTGTGCAAAGATTTTATTTTTATGTTTACACTATTACTACAGAGGAGTCAAATCTGTTAGCAGCAACCTTGTTAAAAATTTTCATGCTCATTGTAAACAATCATTTGAGAATTATCTTTAACGTAATTCACAACACGTCATCATCATGGTGCCCTGAGATGGCTTACTATGCATACCATAAATCAGTAAGATAATAGTAACATTTTTTTTTAAATATCTTTTTAACAGTATTACCTTCCTCAACAGCATAAGGATGAAGGAGCAATCTTTCCTAACAGTCATTCTTAGATTCAATCCATATGTAAAAACACTTTCTACAATTTCCTCACCAGGAGAACATATGAAAAGGTAGTATACCAAAAGCACCTAAGATAACAAGGTCAAGGACACTCAACTGTGACATCCCAAATGAACTGGAAGTGACTTTTAAAAGACTTTGAAACTGTTTCACTCTATATCAGGAAGACTTAGTTATGCCAATTGGATTAAGCTCAGTTTGACCATAAAAACCTTCTTAAGGAATACCAAAAGATAACATACATATTCTTTATTTTTCCGTGTGATCCTCCTGCTACTTGCAAAACCTCTTAAACAAACCTAAGTCATAAGACACATTTCATACTACAAGCAAGGAATACGAGGAGGTTGATTTGACTGCCTCCATTTGTCACTTATTTTACAACCAGATTATATAAGGGACATACACAAGTATATGTAGATTATATTTATAATTTCCATGAGTTCTTTTCTATTTACTTTGAATTCTCGTCATTGCAGGATGATTCGACTACTTGTCCTGCAAGTACTTCAATAATTCTGTACAATCACAATCAGAAGATCTTTTCTCAATTCATAGGTTATTCATTAGACATAGTTAACATAGGCATGACAGATACAATGCTTTGTTCATGTAATAATCCTTGGAATGATACTGATCTATATCAACAAATTTTAACTATGCATGAATAAAATCCCTATCACCATTCTTATACCATTCATCGAGCGATCCAAGTACAAGCAACGGGTGAAGGGACAAGAATCCCCGAGGCGGCTGTTAAGATACAACAGGGTTAGACAGTTACAGAATAGGATAAAAATAATCGAATGCATATATATACTGTATAGTGTCCTACCATACTTCCATCGTCCGCATCTTCCTGCACTTCACAACTTAGCATTAATATTCAACTATTCAAAGAGGAAATATAAACTTAAAATGCAGCTAGCCACTTTATGACTAACACTAACAACTAGTAATTAAAACTTCTTTTTCTAAGTTAAAGAATGATCCAACTGAAAGCTCGACTTCGACTTTCCTCCCAACCAATTGACTCTATCTGGCGTGCATTAATCCGCTTAGAGCCACCCCCGAGCTTGGGCGATGAACCCACTAAGGTTAGGGAGACAATTTACGCCTTTACAAAGCTTAAAGTGACCAGGTTTAGAATTTAAGATAAGGTATTACCAAAAGTTGCATACATTACCCGAGGCCTTACACCACATATTCATATTTATTTTTCTTAAGTTTAAAGTTCCATGCATCAACTTATTCATGGAAGTGCTTCCATACCTAGACACTTAATTATGGTAGTGCTTTTATAAATATACTTTAAACCCACAACAATATTTGTCGTACCCTTAAGTTTATATTTATCCCAAAGTTTCCACTGCACACATATATATTTATTGAGGAAATTCCAATAGAAAAGTGTTCCACTTTATAAAATCTATCTGCCTTTATAATAAGGCTTCACCAAAATCTTTATGTATAAAAGGTGCCATCTCCCTTTAACATGTTAAAGTTCATAATAAGTTTTTAAATGAACATATATGTATAAGGGATTTATTATTTTACTTTATTAATTCTCTTGGCCTTAATCATAAGGTTACTGAACCACTTTATGAGACTTTGCATCAAACCAAAATAACCCTCGCCCATGAGTTCTTGCTTCACACTTACAAATCCATAATTCATAGTAATAATATGAACATAATTGTAAATACTCTGCAGATATAACTTAACGTAAAAATAAAGTATATGTGCTAAAATCGTGTATGTACATATTCTTTTTAGGACGCAGCAAAATATCAAGGAATATATTCTAAACATGTAAGAACATGTATGCACATACTTTTGAGGACGTAGCTATAACCTAACAGAAATATATTAAAGCCTAGATTCTGAAACATGTATGAACATGTCTGTAAATACTTTTGTCAAGGCATTTATAATATCAACAGAAATATTAAAGCATAAAGTAAGAAACATGCAGGTATATCAATTCCATACTTAAACAAATGCTACTCCCAAAAAGTGAGATGTCACTCTAAATAAACTTTATATATAGATTCATATGACTTAAGATTTCGAAACCCTTTAGTTCCGATCTGGTATGTATAACTGTACAATAAGAAAGGTTTTGTTAGGTAACAGGCTTATCTCCCTTACACATTTGTTAGTAATCTAACCATTCACCCGGTACCTAAAGAGGCGTAAAGAACGAAGGCGCAACTTCAGTATGACATGAAGGCGCCTACAAAATTTGCCTATGGAAATTGTCATAAATACTGCAACAAATTAGGAACGAAATCTGGGGAATGACGCCTATATTCTTAGGGCTCAGGACCATAATAAAAAAAAGAAACGTTATGCCCGTGAATGTTTCGATCCAGAATGGTGAAACTCGCTAAGGTTATAAATTTAAAAACAAACACAGCTACACAGGCATATTCCTTCCTATCGTACAGGTCGCCATGTTGTTTTATGGAATCCGATACATAAAACAGCAGACTATTCTCATGATTCACATAAAAATTTACTGATCGAGTTCAGAATAAAACTTAGATCGTAATGCTGGAAACCAAAGAAAAACTTTAAAAATGTAAGTTGTGAATCAATTGAGAAAACGACAGGCATTAACTTCAATCATTCAGGTATAGCTATGAAGTTATAAAATAGAAACAATAAATCTCTGATGACCATCAAACTTATACAAGGGAAATCAGTTTCAGCTAGTCTGCGGATCTATTCTACCAACACGTACTAAGTAGTATTTTGCATAAAAAATTATTCATAGAATTATAAAACATGGTCTGACTCTTACTGATTCATAGATTCAGCTCGATCTATAAAACACAGGCCAAGGATACTATTCTGCTGATATAATATATATATAACATCAAAGCACAAGTAGGGCGTATGAAGAAAAAGACAAAGCATGCGATGTCATTACGAGCTGAACCATCCATTCAATGACCCGGGGTTTGTCTTCTAAAGAGGTATAATCCCAAGAATAAGAAGGGCGTAGAAAAACACAGCACACGCTATAATAACAAGCTAGAACCTCCATTCCATGAGCTGGGTACCTACTCTAAAGAGATATAATTGCCCAGCATGAGAAGGGCATATGAACAAACCACAGCACACGCTGCTATAACGAGCTGGAGGCCGCTCATATATAAAAATAAAAATAAAACAATATATATGCTTACTGGGGCCTCGAAACAAAAGGTGGAGCGCATACTAGTTTTTCCTTAAGATCGATTTGCTGGATAAATTTCCCAGGTGCAAAAACGCATTAACCCTATCCTGGTCTGAGAACTCGCTCATAAGACAGGGGTCCCTCCTAAAATGCAGTATGTCATTCTTCAAACCCAGCGAGCCCCCTTGCTTCTCCAAAGCGCAGGGATTTTTTTTCTTTTTCTTTTGATCTCCATCCCCCCTTTCCCAACGCATTTCCCTTTCTTAAAAGGTCACAGAGTTCTTCATTCCTTCCCCCCCATGCATGTGGGACAACGATATTTAAACAAGAATTCATAACTCCGGCAACTCTCTTCACTTTTAGTATATTTAATATTTATAAATTATTTATCTTAGCTTTTTCTTTTAATATATATTTAACCTTTCTAAAATTCCTATTAGCTTTTTCTTTAACTGTACTGCCCTTTTTATTTAGCTATATTAACCCTTTTTCTTCTTCTTTTTTAAAGTGGAGAGCACTTGGGAAAAAGTGGAACATTCCCTATTTTTATAATATAAAGCTCTCATAAGAAAAACTACACATTACCACATTATTCACATATTAAAAATAATGTCCCCTTCTATAAATACATACATCATAATATGACGCTCCACAACATATGAAGGGAAAAGATTATGATTTCTCAAGGTTGTTCCTTTAATAATGGTTCTGTATCAATATGTTTTTCTTAATCGACTCCACTTTATATACCAAAGACTGCCATGCTAGTGATTAAACACTACTCTTTATTCTCTTAGCATTTACAAGCACACAGTAATTTATTTATTGAGTTTCTCAGTTCCCTTTTTCCGGGAAGCCCCTTCCCCTTAGTGGGTTTGTCGCCAAATGTCATTTTAGTCGTTCGAAGCTTTCAGTGGTTAACCCTATCAGTTATAATCATAACTTGACAGAGGTTTATAGTGGACACTTACAGTGATGCTTACTTACACTGTGAGCTCTAGGTCGAGGTGGCGAGGGATGCTACACATTTTATACATGTGTGTCCATCCCAGCTTTTTTTCACTATTTTGAAAAATCGAAAAAACAAAAAACCCTTTTGAAGAGGACATGTCGATGTGTGGGCTGTGCATTTTTAAGAAAATTTTGGATGTGTATATTTTACCCTGTGGATTTTTCTTTGAGCTGCTTCGAAGTTGTTGTCTGGTTTTCTAAGTGTAAGTTTTAGAATTAATTAAAAAAAAACCATATAAATGCCAAAATGCATGCATGATATCTCAATGGATAGAGCATTCGGTGATGAATCTATTGGTATGAACTCTGCTCAGTTGTGTGCCATGAATGGCAGGGTTTACACCCCTAGAAGACACAAAGAAACATTGATTTTCTTGTAAGAGGGCTAAATATCTGTTTTTCAGGCCCTTGATCAATGTATAAGCTCGATCGAGGTATTTAAATACCTCGATCGAGGTTTTATCGGAAGCTCGATCGAGGGCTTGATAAACCCTCGATCGAGCTTCCGATAAAACCTCGATTGAGCTTTTACCTCGATCGAGGTCCGTCTTTTGTAAAAAAATCATACAAAAATCTGTGGGAATGGACTTAGACATTGATGGCATTAATGTCATTCCAACCACCCTCCTAATCTCATTTTCCACCTGGATTCCTAAACAAAATTCTATATAAACATAAAACATAATACATAAACATGTTACCAATTTTATCTTTCACAATTGACTATCCTAATCGAAACAATTGTGTATTGTATTTAGATATTGTTGTAGGTATCAATTTGGATTGTTGAGCTTGATCACAATGGGAAGCAAAAAGCGTCGAAGTAAAATATCTTCTAAAAATCAAAGGAACACCAAAGAAATAAGAAAGAAAGATAGAGAAAGAAATAGGAAAAAAAGAGCAATCTTGAGAGGAGAAGAAGTTGCAAATCAACCTATACTTGGAGAATTAAATGTCATTTCTAACAATATTGGTATAATTTATTTTTAAGTTATGCAATTTCAGATTCATATATATATATCTTCATTTTCCTAGTATTCTAGTTCATATAATTCCATATTGCATAATATATTCAATTTCATAGTGTTCTAGTTCATAATTTATGTATATACATGTTAAATTGTTTAGAATGTAAATATAATTTTGTAATTAATTCATAAACTTATATACATGTTGTAGGTGCATGTATGAATTCATATATGTGTGTGTGTGTGTGTGTGTATTCATAATTGTATAATTTCATATTTACATAGTCATAGAATTTCATAAATTGCATATTCATATATTCAATTTCATAGTTTTCTAGTTCATAATATATGTGTGTGTGTGTGTTAAATTGTTTAGAATTTAATTATAATTTTGTAAAATTGTAATTTTGTAATTAATTCATAAACTTATATACATTGTATGTGCATGTATATATACAACCTTCTAAAACCACTTATGTGTACATGCGAAATAATGGTATGTGTTGTGAAAGAATTGAAAAAAATGTTTGACCGCTACACTAAATTAAACATATATACAAAGTAAGTGAATTATAGCATGAGTAGTTCTAGAGTTGTCCAATGAAATTAGAAAATGGTTGATGAATATATATAATTATATACTGCATAATATTCTAGCATAATATCTAGTTCTAAATGAATATGCATATATAGCCTTATCATTGCACTTATTTTCTTCATCTTTTCTATAGCCTTATCTCTCCTTTCATCGATTTTAATATGATTTTAATTTCATATTCATATATGAGCATTTTCATAGTGTTCAAATTACAATTTTACATTACATTATGATAATGATGATACTTACATTGCAATTACAATTACAATTACATTAAACAAATTTACAATTACAATTACATTACATTACAATCATGTACAAATAACTAGGAATTATATGGATTTAAGCATTGACGACAATGATGATCTCAACGAAAATCAAAAATTACAATTATAATCACATTACAATTACAATCACATTAATGTGCATAAGCACCAACCTTACGTCAATGGGACAGTAAGGTAGAGTAAATACAATTTTACATTACATTATGACAATGATGATAATTACATGTTACAATTACAATTACAATTACAATTACAACTACAATTACATTACAATCATGTACAAATGATTAGGAATCATATGGCTTTAAGCATTGGTGACAATGATGATCTAAAAGAACTTCAACAATTACAATTAGAAGCATAATTACAATTACACTCACTTTACACTTTACTTAAGGTAAGGTAGAGTAACATATTTTACTTAATAACATCCGATTTGGGACATAAGTCTCATCCACAACAACTGTGGGAAGTACTTGGGATTTTCCCTAAAACTCATTATGAGGAGTACCATAGGAACCCTGAAGTAGCTGGCCATTGAGAGGACCTGCCAAGCGAAAATGGCAACAACCCCTACCGGATTGACTAGATTCCCACATGTAAGGAAAACCAAAGAGTTGTTGTTTGTGGCCAAGCGGTTAGTAGTTTTACCTGCGCCGTGAAGTGAGGGGTACTTCCCCAATACTCAAGCCTGAGACAACCTTGGTGGCCGAGTGACTACCTTTGAACCATTAGGAAGCTGATTTAAATCGAGGTCCATATTCATCTCTAGTTACTACAATATGATAAGTAAAATAAAATGTTATTCTTGAGCTTGCATTTATTTGTATCTATTCCAAGAGCTTGTATTTATTTTTGAGTTTTTTATTTATTTATTGCTAGATCATGGCTAGTCATCACAGGATCGTGCACCCTTTGATTTCTCAAGAGTAATTGGGAGCTTCAATGACATTGGAATGGATGCTAATTGCTTAAGAGGGTTGGATGATGCCACTCAAGAAGAGTTCGGGAACCCGACCCCTGATTAGACAATCAGAGAGCATGTTAGTAACATAATCAAGTTGTAATTTGAACAACAATTAGTGATTACACAAGCTCAAATCCTACATGGATTGATAAAACACAAAAAATTGAAACATGCCACAAATTTGTTGGGTTTTAAGGATGTTAAAAATAAAAATGCATTTGAGAATGTAACCGAAAATGTAACAATTGCACTATCTGCATTTAGAAAGTTAAGAAAAACTGATATCAGCGCTGCACATAGGTAAATTACAACTGCTATTGTGGCACGAAGCACCTCAAGAAATTGAATGGTCGCAACAATGTCAAAGTTGCTCCACGTTACAAGAAAAACACTGTACAAATACACTAAATTTAGGGTAAAGATAGATGAAAATGATGAAGCTGCTTGTTGGGATCTTATATGCAGAGAAGCATATAAAGACGAGATGGAAGAGGGCATTAGAGAGGAGGTGATAGAGTATTGGGAAAACCATTCTCATGCTATACCAGATAGAGGCATTTATAAGGAGCATTGCAAGCATGTTATGGAGATGACATGAGTTGCTTTGTTCGAGGAATTCAAATAATCAAATCTTGGTGTTCAGATCTCATTTGCCATGTTCAGTAAGTTGAAACCATGGTATATCAGGCCAAATACGATTCGGGACATTTTTTGTTGTCAATACCATGTTGAATTCCAGTTATACTATGACACATTTGTGGATTTTTGCAAAAAACATTGGGATGGTGAACCAGCTCCTCACACATTGCGGGATTTTATTTCTATGATACTATGCAATAGGAATCCTGAAAATGTGTTTTTCATTAAAAGGTGTGTAGGTGGGAGAAGATGCCATGAATGTGGTGATTTGACATTGTTCCATAGGAAGTTTCCTATCGATCCAATAAACCTTGGATTGTCAGATATCACAGTTAAGTGGAAGAGATATGAGTATGTCTCCATGAATCCATCATCTTCTTCACATGTTCCGTCTAAGAGGATCGACTTGATCGAGGATGATATTCCTATTTTAGACATCATGGACAAGTTTCAAAGTCAGATTTACGAATACATTAAACACTCCCACAGGTCTAGGTGGCAAGCTTTAGAATTTTATCATTCTCGTGAGGTTTTTGAGCCAGGCACAATCCTATTGGTGCTAAAATTTGCTGACAATTACATATTTGCTCCTCAGAGAGAGATACATAGTGAGTATTATCACTATGACCAAGTCTCCATCTTCATACATGTATTGTATAGACATGCTCAGGT
Organism: Pseudotsuga menziesii; assembly: GCA_001517045.1. NCBI lineage: Eukaryota > Viridiplantae > Streptophyta > Pinopsida > Pinales > Pinaceae > Pseudotsuga > Pseudotsuga menziesii. Next base: position 6,676 of record LPNX010778881.1, on the reverse strand, counting down.
GAGCATTGATGATAGGGATAGCACTCCTCAGTCACGGGATGTGATTAAGGAATACCATTTTTATATTACTGATGATCGTGAGCATGGCACATTGTTTGTTCAACATTGCTTTGGGTTGATTTATGATTCATTCAAAAAGAATGGGGTGTCATTTACAGAACACTGGATTTGGTCAGATGGGTGTGCGGGGCAGTTCAAATCAGGACGTTCATTTTATTGGTTGATTCGTCTTCACAAAGAGACAGGTATTCGACACACCTGGAGCTTTTTTGGAACAGGGCACGAAAAGGGTGAACATGATGGCGCAGGTGCATACGTGAAACGAGCACTTTGGAGGTACCAAATGAGTCATAGTGCATCTCGACTCAAGTGATCGGCATAAGTAGTTGATTGGTGCACACAAAATTTGGGTCACCAAGGTCATGAACATGCAAGGCCAGTGCGCAGGTAGGAACAACAACTTAATTGGAATTTAAGCTATGTGTTTGTATTATTATATATATAAATATGATGTTTTTTATTCGATGCAGGTTTTTTTGGGATGTTCGTTAGATGAAATTTCAACTCAAAATGGGCCTCCTAAAAAAAAAAAAATAGTTAAAATAATAAAATAATATTTATTAATTTAAGAGGAAGAAAAGAAAAAACTACTTTTTTGTTTGTATTTTCGACATATCTCCCTGTGTTTTTACTTAAATTTCGATCAGAAGAGCTCATTGGATGCGGAATTAATTTACGCATCCAACGAGTACCCACTCAGCATACTTTTGACGGACCCTAATACCCCAAAAACAAGAAATACCCAAAAAACGTGATGATGATGTCATCATCACGTTATGATACCTATCCAAAAATTTATATTAAAAAAGTGTTTAATACCTATACAGTATTTCAAATTTACATCCGTTTCATTGGCTAACACATGATGACATGGAATTTGAATTAGAGTTAAAAATCCCATTTTGAATTGAAATTTCCTCTAATGGCCCTTGGCGAGGTGAATAGATCCATGCCATGGTATTGCGAGACCATACCTAGTACGAGAGAACTACATTTAGTTCATAGTAAAGACATGGGAGACATATTTTCCACTGAAACAAGGAAGTATGTGTGTTTCTGTGAGTTCTGCATTGACGCCAATGGACTGGGGGTTTATCATTGCATGAATAATGCATATGTCAAACAATGGAAATATGTCCCTCTTAATCCAAAGGGGCCACATCCAATTCCAACGTGGAAATAGATGCACATTGACGAGGCAGTGGTTGCACTAGATCATGATTGGGTTTTCTGATTTGGTTAAGCAAGGTACATGATAGTTGATTGAATGTTTAAACCTCTAGTCTTGTACACATGCATATATATATTTAAGATTTGTTTAATATTTGAAATCTTGATGTAGGTGATGTATTTGTTGTAATTGTGCCACCGGGAAATGATGAGCATGTGGCATACTTTTTGATGTGGTGTACATAAATCAAAAGCAAGTTAGTGCGACCCTAAGTTAATGGAGAGTTCATGTACCAAGTTGGTGACCTAGTTGTGATGTGCCATTTTTTTGAAAAAGTGAGAAGACAAGGTGACTATATTATTTATAGAGATTTCATGCCTGAATATATATCTTGTCAGTACAATCATTTGGTGGTGGCAGCTCAGATAAATCTCATTGAAATCAAGGTGAAGAGGGGTGAACCAAAGAGATGGAAGATGTCAGTAGCTGACCATGATCGTATTATGGAGACGTGCATTCCTATAACCCATTGGATGGATAAATGAAAGTTATATGCCATGCCATATAATTTGATACATTGACATAGTTGACATGCTTTTGAAATCTAGCAAATCAAAATTTGTTCTGAAATATGAAATCAAGTTTTACATTGTAGTTGTAATTTGCACCTAGTAGATCTTACATTGTAAAGTTGTAAATTTTGTAACATTATAATTGTAAGTTATGTTAAAAATTGTAAGTTGCGTTCAATTGACAATTTTGAAAACATGTAAACTTGTAAACTTTGTAAACTTGTAATTTATTAAATTGGAAAATTATACAATTTCGCAAAATTGTAAAACATTAATGATTGTTAAATAACATTAAGATTGTAAATCATAAATAACTGCAACTCACCTCGCTCGAGTTGAGTGTCAAATTTGGGAGGCCAGGTATCTACCGAGATGAGCCTTCAGTAGGACCCGGTCGATGAGCAGCAGTCCACTCATCCATAAACATCATGGTGGATTCAATGCCCTCATCTGCAGTTTCTTATGTCTGTTTGTTTCCATGATATGAAAATAGTTATATTAATGAATTACAATTTGAACTTGAGAATTACAATTTGAACATGTAAATTATAATCTGAACATAAATATGCAAACAATTCGAACAAAAATAACTAATACATCGTCGATTGGCATGTCATGAATAGGACTCGAGCAAGGTTGTGTAGAATCATGTGCAATGCCATTTCCTCTATCCTGTACAATATGAACAAAATAAATGAGGAAATTTGGAACAAACCAAAATATTGTGTGTTCAATAATTGACTTGAATTTAGAAATTCAAATTTAGGATGACAGTTAACACATACCTCATCGACGTGGGTGGATGGAACTGTAGCGAGACCTCGAACAGATGCATCACTACCAAACATGACCTCCATGAAATCGGGTTCTTGCATGGAGGTCTAACACAAAGCAAAGTATTATTTAAAAAAAGATATACTTGACAATCATGGAAATCAAATGATGACAATAAAGATATACATGTCCCATTCGTCGAGGCCTCCATCTATGATGCAGTCCAAAATATGCATCGCGAGCCATGATAGCATACTACAACACAGTGTCGTGATCAATAATGTTGAGAACATCCTCGACCACCCACTGTAACTCAGGCTCTACAGGTGCAGTGGGTGCTCTTCGTCTCTCTTCCTGCACATCCATCATGGTACCATGCATTGTCATGCGTGTCGCCTCTTCTAATGCACTATGCTCCTTAGTCACTAGCTGAGATGACTCAGCTACATTATTTGTCCTAAACATGGTCTTGGCAGGGAGACCTACCAAAGCCTTTGGCTTTGGCTGAGCTTTAGGATCTCTCCTAGCCCTAGGACGCGCATGACTACGTCCCCCACCAGTACCATAGAAGCTCAATGGCATGCTCGTGTAATCTGGGTGCATATCCAGGACAAATACTGCATAGATATGTTTTGCAAAGTATAGTGGGACCTGGTCATGGGGGGGAAACATTCCCCACACTCCAATGAACATGTCATATACATAAGGTGTTGCAGCCTCTAGCTTAAAATCCTTGAGTCTAAGCGGTTGACCAGAGGCGCGGTCAAGAGGGACATCAAATAATGCTCCCTTCACATCATGGCCAGCTGTTGCATCTCTCACTGCAGCCTAGTTATCAGGACCCTTAACAACGACCCTTCTTCTCTAACATGCAGAGGCCTAAAGAGAACTCAATGGTCTGATGGACCTGAAGACCTTCAGTAAATTGTTTACTGCCTCTAACATCATGTGCATCGAACATGATGCAGGAGAGTTCTAAGGAATGGAGAGGACGTTTTCCCGCAAACACTCATGCTGACTAATATGTCAACTAATAAGTCAAAACATACCTATCATAATGAAAAAATATTTAAAAAAATATGAATATGAATTAATATAATATTTTAATTACAATTACAATTTATTTTAATTAAATAATTAATAGTTTATATATATATATATATTTTAATATATATGATCAAAATATTTAAAGCAAAATATATGGGTTGTTTAGATAAATACCTACGTTGGTTTAAGGTTTATGATTGTTTCACGTCTTGGGTTTGGATTGTTTTCAATCCTCCGTGTATTCTCAGAGGATTGAAATAAACTAGACAACATTTCTGCTTGCCTGAAACACATTTCAAAATAAAAATGGCAGCATAAACAGCTGCCAGTTGATAGAAATATTTATACAAACTATAAATTTAAATTTTAAATTTAACAAATTTGAATTTTTTCCATTCTCAATAGCATTTCTGCTTGCCAGGCACACATTTAAAAATTAAACCGGCAGCATAAACGTTACCGGTCGACAAAATATATATAAAACAAAAAATTAAATCTTAAATAAAAAACAAATTTCAATTTTAAACATAATTTAAAAGCTGTCGGCAACATTTATGCTTGCCAACACACATTCCAAACATACCTGGAAAAAAAAAAAACCTAAAAACATCTATAACAACATTTTTTTCAATTTTCAATTTTTAATATTTAATATTAAAAAACAAACCTAAAGACATCTAATACATGCAGATTTAGACTACTATTTTATTTTTTAATAATAATTTCATTTCAAGATATGGAATAATTATTATTTTTATTTTTTAAATAATAATAATAAATTTTCAATTATTCAATGTAATAAATTGATTATTCAGGTTAAGTGGTTGTGCTCCACACGGGTTCGAATTTTGTTGAGGAGTTTTTGTATGTAATTTTTTTTTCAGGAGAAAAAACAGTTCTAACTTTAATAAAACTGTGTTTTAATAAAATGACACCACTTAGTTACAAAATGTACTTAGGTCTATAGTATCTTAAATACTGAATCCAACAAAAACTACAAGTATCAAAAGAAACTAATATCATATCATAATATCATTCTCTGCATATCTATCCTCAGTACTAGGCTTCAATGAAAGTAAGGCTAAAAGTCATAAGTATCATGAAGACAAAAAAAATGCTGGTAAACTAAAGAACCAGAGTTCACAAGTCTGTCTCCCAAAAACTCTTCCCAGGAATTTCTATCGGTCCCAATACCCATGGCCTTCTTAGAAAGATCATCAACTTCCATATTAAATTCCCTGAATATATGCTGAAACTGCAAATCTCTGAATTGAGCCTTAAGAGCCCTAACCTGATTCATCCAATGGTCAAGTTTCATAACGTGAATATGATGTATATCGAGAGCCCAATCGGTGATCACTTTGGAATTCCCTAGGGTCCTCTGAACAACAAAGTAAAGAAGACCCCATAGAGCAAGAAGTTCAACCTTAGTATTTGACCCCCTACCAGCATCCATTCGTAGCCTAAAGGATAAAGAGTTAGCTAACAGTAAGTACATACCAGCCCCACAGTAGCCATCTTTAGCTGCCCCATCGAAATATCCTACGTTCCCAGCCTGGATAACTGGATGAGAGTATGTAATGAAATATTAGGCTAGTGAATCTTCATATAAAAATGTTCTACCTGACAAAGTTGTATACATTTGTCTCTTCTAGAATCTAAAAATGTTCTACCTAACAAAGTTTTATGCATTTGTCTCCTTCAGAATCTAGAGTCGATGATGAGCTTCTCTCTACATATCCCCATAAAAATATTAGCATTGGATATTTCAATTGACATCTTCAACTTTCACATATTGCATTATAAAATTAATATCATTATAAAAAAAGCTCTATAAAATGACTTAACTTCCACAAACACACTAATAATAATAATAATAATAATAATAAATTTTCAATTATATAGTGATTTTTATAATAAATTGAATATTTAAGTTAACTGGTTGTGTCTCACACGGATTCAAATCTTGTTGGGAAGCCTTTGTATGTAATGAAATATTAGGCCGGTGAATCTTCATATAAAAATGTTCTTCTTTGTTGATATATACCACTTCTAGACAAAGTTTTATGCATTTGACTCCTCGAAAATCTCGAATCTATGATGAGCTTCTCTACATATTCCCATAAAAATATTAACATTAGATATTTCAATTGACATCTTCAACTTTCACATATTGCATTTTAAAATTGATATCATCATAAAAAAAGTTGTATAAAATAACTGAACTTTCACAAACACACCAAAAAAATAATAAATATACATTTTATTGAACAAAATTATAAATAAAATAAAACATGTATATTCAAAATTATTAACCAAATAAATAACAAATATGTAATCATGTTATAATCCATACATATATACCATGTTATAATCAATATATATACCCTTTTGAAAGACTTGTCTTTGAAAATTATGTATTTCTCTTTTAACTTTATCTTTTTATTTAAATAATAATAAAAAAGTTGTCTTTGCAAATTATGTATCTCTCTTCTATCTTTATCTCTTTATCTAAATAATAATACACAGTAAGACAAAAACATTTTATATAAAATACATATAAAAATAATAATATATGAACTTCTACGAAAATGAGTAAATTCTCTGTTGCACGAAAAAAAACTTGTGTTATACATTATAACGAAAAATGTAGTTTGAACATTAACGAAAAAAATAAACATGTCAGGAACATTAACTATATTTATTTGTCTATGTATAAATGATAAGACAAAACATTTAGACAAGATTTACTATATAAATTATATAGCAACTTTCTATGAAAGCGAGTGAATTCTTTGTTTAAACTAAGTTAATTTAAAGAAAATTAAAAGATATTTATATTTATTTTAATTTAGTAAATTTGGTTTGTTTTGGAAATTTGAAAGGAGTGTTATTTTTTCATTTAAGAACAAATTTGTAGAAACATTTTTTTAGGTATTGTACTTAAAGAGTTATCAGCTTTAGTGTGTCCTATATAACAATTGGTTTGATTCAAACCAAAAGACATATCTTTTTATTTAATGTCGACATATAATATTTTATAATTAATATT
>LPNX010778852.1:76736-86884 GCA_001517045.1 Pseudotsuga menziesii | reverse complement strand
TCTAGCTTGTCATGTGGTCATTAATTTGGTCACAAATGTGGTCATATATTTGGTCATTGATTCAAATATATGACCAAATTAATGACCAACCGACAAGCTATAGATGACCAAAATAAAAATGACCAATTTTGGTCATGTAATAAAAGACCGCAAATTAGCCACCAGCGATCCCCAAACCAAAAGTGGTCATTGATATGCGGATTTTGGTCATTTTTTTGGTCACTAATCTCTCATTTTCCACTAGTGAGATGATCTATTTGTGACAGGTACAGATGGGTTGATTGTTGATACAAAGAGAAAGCTTGCTGTTGAGTTCGAGATGAAGGACTTGGGTATGATGCATTACTTTCTAGGTATGGAGGTGTGGCAGAGTACGGATGGAATCTTCCCTAGACAAGGGAAGTATGCAGTAGAGATCCTGAAGAGGTTTGGGATGATGGACTGCAAGACTATGGCCACACCTATGGCATCAAACCTGAAGCTATTGAGTGATGCTTCATTAGAGACGATTGATGCTACAATGTATCATCAGATGATTGGGTCCTTGATGTACCTGACAAACACGCGACCAGATATTTGCTTTGTTGTGAACACCTTGAGCCAGTTCTTGACAGATCCGAGACATGTTCACTTGATTGCTGCAAAGCATATTCTGAGGTACCTGAAGGGTACAGTTGATTATGGGCTCAAGTACGATGCAAATCAAAAGATTAACCTAGAGGGTTATGTTGATTCAGATTGGGCAGGTAGTGCCATCGATAGGAAGAGCACTTCAGGATGTTGCTTCAGCATGGGATCAAGTATGATCTCTTGGTTTAGCAGGAAGTAATCCTGTGTGGCACTGAGTACAGCTAAAGCAGAGTATGTCACAGCTTGTTCAGCTAGTTGTGAGGCAGTATGGCTGCGGAAGCTACTGTCTGATTTATTTGATCTCTAGTTGGATGCTACTTGTATACATTGTGACAATCAGAGTTGTGTGAAGTTGTCAGAGAATCCAATGTTCCATGACAAGTCGAAGCATATCGATATCAGGTATCACTATATCAGGGATATGGTGCAGAAGGGAGCAGTGAAGCTCCAGTATGTTGCGACGGAGGAACAGATAGCTGATGTATTGATGAAGCCATTGGCTAGAGTGAAGTTAAAGTACTTCAGGGAGAAGCTTGGTGTTCTCCAGATCGAGATTGCCTCCAAGAGAAAGTGATGAGTCCCATAGCCATTCTGACATGGTGAGAGGATTGGTTCCTCCCATGGTCAAATGTAAGGGTTGAGCCATTCTGTCATGGTGAGAGGATCGGTTCCTTCCATGACAGATATGAGTGCTGAGATCCATAGCCATTCTGACGAGCAGGTCAGATGTAAGGGCTGAGCCATTCTGTCATGGTGAGAGGATTGGTTCCTTCCATGACAGATATGAGTGCTAATCCATTCTGATATGACTGTAGGATGTGTTCCTACATGATCAGATATAAGGGCTATTGTCATTCTTGGAATGGAGCTTCCTGGTTAGGTACCAAGAAAACTCAGTTTTAGGACTGAGGGCCGTTCTGATATGACCGTGAGATGTGTTCTCACATGATCAGATATGAGTGCATGGCCATTCTGATGTGATAGAGGGATGTGTTCCTGATTGATCAGATATAAGGGCTGAAGCCATTCTGTCATGGCTAAAGGATTAGGTTCCTCCCATGTCAGATATGAGTGCTAAGCCATTCCAACTTAGTGTTAGATATAAGGGCTACCGCCATTCTTTGAATGGAGCTACCTGGTGAGGTACTAGGGATCCTCAGTCTAGGACTGAGAGCCATTCTGATGTGACTGAGGTATGTGTTCCCACATGATCAGATGTGAGTGTTGTGCCTTTTCACAGATGATAGTAGGTGTGTCCTATCATGCTAGTGATTGTAAGTGCAGTGCCTTTTCACAGATGATAGTAGGTGTGTCCTACCATGCTGGTGGATGTGAGTGCAGTGCCTTTCCACAGATGGTAGTAGGTGTGTCCTACCATGCTGGTGGATGTGAGTGCTGTGCCTTTCCACAGATGATAGTAGTTTGTGTCCTATCATGCTGGTGGATGTGAGTGCAGCGCCTTTCCACAGATGATAGTAGTTTGTGTCCTATCATGCTGATGGATGTGAGTGCAGAGCCATTTCACAGATGATAGTAGTTTGTGTCCTATCATGCTGGTGAATGTGAGTGCTGGGCCTTTCTGATATGATTATAGGATTGGTTCTTACATGATCAGATGTGAGTGCTGGGCGTGCCTTTCTGATGCGTAGGTCATATTTAAGTGTTGGGCGAAGACCTACATGATGGCTAGGCCTACAACCAGCATGAAAAAGGGCTGGCTCTATAGAAATTCCTATGACGAGAAGAATCATGAGATAGCACCAGTGATGATCCAGATCGAGTGATGATGATCCAGATCGAGTGATGATCCAGATCCAGTAATAATGATCCAGCAATGATGATCCAGATTGAGTGATGATCCAGATCCAGTGATGATGTCCAGTGATGATGATCCAGATCGAGTGATGATCTATATCTAGTGATGATGACCAGTGATGATCCAAATCGAGTGATGATCCAGATCCAGTGATGATGTCCCATGATGATCCAGATCGAGAGATAATCCAGATTCGAAGATTGACGATGACTTGAAGATGAAGATGACTTGAAGACTCAGAAGACTTGAGATGCAAATGACGAGATGATCCAGTTGATGCAGAGAAGAAGATCAATGCTAAAAATTGTGTCGAAAGAATACCTTCCTTGTTAAGAGAGAGTGTTGATGTATTTGTAACTTCGAAATGTATTCATCTATGTATCTTATGTATTGTAACCCGATGTTTATTCTAGGATATATCTATAATGTAATTGAGTCATATTGTCATGCCTCGATGTTTCGATCAGGAGGATCAATTATGTAAACAAGTCATGTCAAGTCATAGTGGGTAACCCTCCGATTGTCTAAGGGTTAAAGTCCCCGCAGTTCTGGGGCACTAGGGTTATTAGACTCTCCTAGTAGAGGTCAGCACTGGTAGGGGTTTTAGTCATGTCGAGATTAATATAAATAGAGAACTGGAGTCTCTATTTATCATACAAGTCATCCACACTCAAGTGTAGAGCATAGTTGAGGAAGGAGAAGACACTGGGGCTAGACAAGAAGAATATTACTGCTATTGGGAGATCACTTACTGTTTTGGGGATTTTACTATTTTGGTGTTGATTCTATCTCTAAGGAAGTTGCAGGGTTTTCTCCTTTATGGTTTTCCCAAGGAAAAACACTATGTTCATTGTCTCTTGTGTTTGATTGATGTACTTGTTATTCTCTCAGTTAAAGATACTAATAATGCTAGCTTAATGTTGAAAAACTAACAGGTGCTGGTCCCTTAAGCCAAGAGCTATCATTAAGCACCCAAGGAAGTGTTAGGCTCTGAAGCAGGGCTAACTAGATCTCGGTTGAGAAATTATACGCATATAAGTATTTGATTACTTGTCAAATCCTTGTTGATTTCTATGATTATTCATATGCATATGATGCGGTCTCCATTTTTGAAAAATCTTGTTAAAGGTTGCATCTTATAGAAATGAATCTGACCAGTGAGTTGATTCATTTTGCTTTTTGGAAAGGAATTCCCTGAGCTTGGCGAGCACTGGGGGGTACTAGGATCTTAAGCTGGAGCTGCCATTAAGCACCCAAAGAGGTGTTAGGCTCTAGAGCAGAGCTACCCAATCTCAGTCAAGAGATGCTACATAGATAATTCTAAAGCATTGGGAAGAACTGAGAAGAAGTGATGAGCCTTAAGCAGATCTTCCATTAAGCACCCAGAGAGGTGTTGGGCTCTAACGCAAGGCTACCGGATCTTGGGTGAGAGATGTTATACAGATAATTATTTGGTTTACTTATCAAGATTTTTGTTGTTGTTGATTTTCTATAAAAATACATGAGCATATGATGCAACCATGGTTTTGAAAATCTTGTTATAAATTGCACCTTATATAGATAAATCTGACATGTGAATTAATTGTTGAGGTATCCAGAAAGGAGGCACCGAGCTTGGTGAGAACCTAGAAGGAGTTTTAGGCTCTAAAGTATAGCTGTCAGATATCAATTGAGAGATATTTTTGGGTGATCCGAGGCTTGTAGAAATTTGAATACCCTTTAATGCACACCCAAGTGTGAGGTGGGGTAGGGTTGTGAGTGCCATGGTTGTATCAAGCCTAATCGAACACCTGTGGAACCAAAAGAAGATACTTATGCAAGATAAGTATTTGTTTCACTCGACAACTTCTTATTGAATTTTATGTCGATATACATGTGCATGCGATTCATCCATGATTTTAGAAAAACCTTGTAAATATGACACAGGAATTGACTCATTGCTTAGGGCTTGAGCATAGGTATTGTTGATGTGTTTGTAACTTCGGAATGTATTCACTTGTATATCTTATGTATTGTACCCTGATGTTTATTTTGAGAAGTATCTGTAATTTAATTGAGTCATGTCATGCCCCGATGTTCCTATCAGGAGATTCAATAATGTAAACACGTCATGTAAAGTCATAGAGTATAACCCTCCTTATTGATCAAGGGTTAAAATCCCCATAGTTGTGGGTCCCTAGGGTGATTAGACTCTCTTAGAGAAGTCGTTCCTAGTGAGTTATTTTCAAGTCAGGAATTAGTATAAATAGAGAGTGAGCCTCTCTATTTAACACACAATCACTCACACTCAGTTGTAGCACATAACTGAGAGAGAAAGAAGAAGCTGGGACAAGAGAGAGAGAGAGACTACTGCTGTCGAGAGATCATCTTACTCTCTTTGGGTTTTACTTTTGGTGCTAATTCTATCTTTGAGGAAGTTGCGTGTTTTTATCCTTTATGGTTTCCCCGAGGAAAATCTTTGTGCTCTTTGTCTCTTGTGTTTGATTGTTGTGCTTGTTATTCTCTCAGACAATATCCTAAGATCATACTGTCATAATTGATAAAAATATAACATGGTATCAGAGCTAACTTGATAAGAAGACACTATGCAGCTGTGGAAGCTAGAGATTCTTACTTTTTGGGTCTCTCTCCATAATCCATCAGCAAAAGGAGGCTGGGATGAACCTCCATTGAAGGGTGCATCTTTCTATCAAGGCAGGATCTGATTCTTAGCATTTTCAGTTTTTGACCTACCACTACATCAGGAAATTAAGGATTTTGACTGAAGAATTTTTTTTGAGTGAGACCAAGCTAGGATTGCTCTCCTCCTCAAAATAGAAGTTAAAAGAAAAGAATCAAGTTTTTTGGTTGGGTAGAACTCGGGGAAAGACCAAACCTAATTTTCCTAGGAACTAGAAAACCAGCACTGTAGAAGATCAGCTCCAAATCCAGTTTTCAGCTTCTCAAATTGGTAAGATCTAAATCTTTTGTATTTCCATTTGAGGTTCTCTGTTAAGATGTCTCATCACACCAAGCTTGATGAAAATCTTGGCGAAGATGATAACTTTCGATCTTGGAAGTATAGGATCTCCCTGGTCCTGGAAAAAAATGAGTTGGACTCTTACATCATTGAAGAGGTTCCAGTTCCAGAGGGAGATGAGGCTAAGGCCTTACACAAAAATAAATTGGTCATGGCTAAGAGGATTATTTCTGATTCAATCAAGGATCACCTCATACCATAGGTGTCCTCCCTAAAGACACCTAAATCTATGTTTGATGCCCTAACCAAACTATTTGAAGGAAAGAACATAAATCAAAAGATGACTTTGAGGAACCAGTTGAAGAATGTGAAGATCCAATATGCAGAAACCATACAGTCATACTTCACAAGGGTCTCCCAGATCAAAGAAAAACTTGAAGCAGTGGATTAAGAAGTGGAGAATGCAGAAATTGTGATGACTACCTTGAATGGTCTCCCTAGATCATGGGACTCCTTCATTCAAGGGATTTGTGCAAGAAAGAAGCTAGTCAAGTTTAGTAGGATATGGGAAGAATGCTCACAAGAAGAAGCTCAAATAATATCCTGAGAAGAAAAGATGGGAAGTGAATATCAAGCTCTCATAGTACACTCCAAGAAAAGCAGAAGAGACTTTCATCACCCCAAAGGTAAGAATTCTCACCAGAAAGGTAACTCAAGAAAACCAAACATAGATTCATATAAACTCAAATGTTTTACTTGTGATGAGAGAGGACACTATGCTAGAGATTGTTCTAGGAACATAAATGGCTCTCACAAGAATAAGGGAAACAAGAGAAGACATCATGCTCATGCTGCAGAGGATGATGAACCTTCCACAAAGAGAATCAAACAAGAAAGTGATGAAGAATATGTTCTGATTTCCTCTCTCACGGGAACTACCACACATGGAAGCAATGATTGGCTTATAGACATTAGGGATTCCAAACATATGATAGGATTCAAAGAATCCTTTTTGAAACTATCTGAACATGAGTCACCTCACAAGGTGAATCTTAGGGATGACTACCAGTATCCAATAAATGTAGTGGTGAATCCTCTTATAAACTAGACTCTGGAAAGTCTATGAAGATGAAGGATGTCTTATTTGTACCAAGACTAAAGAAGAATCTCCTATCCATATCTGCATTGGATGCAAAAGGCATGAGGGTTGCATTTGTAGATGGCTAAGTCCTTATGTGGCCAAAGGAAAAGAGTATATATGATGCAGTAGTAATTGGAGAGCAAGAAGGAGGACTATACAAATTGAAGGGCCAACCAGAGCAAGCTTTATTCCATGACTCAGTAGATCCAAATGAACTTTGGCACAGAAGGCTTGCACATGTGCGCTATAGGGCACTACCACTTGCAAGTAAAATTGTTGAAGGTATTCCAAAAATATAGACAAAACGTGACAGTGTCTGCAAAGGATGTGCGAAAGGAAAGAACACAAAGAAGACATTTCCAAGTAGCGAGAGCAAGGCAAAAGGGATCTTGGAAATCATTGACTCCGATGTATGTGGACCAATGTCATCCAGTTCATTAAGAGGGTATGTATACTATGTTTCTTTCATTGATGTTTTTTATAGGAAGACATGGATATACTTCTTAAAGAACAAAGATGAAGTATTCAACAAGTTCAAGGAATTCAAAGTCTTCATCGAGAACCACATTGAAAAGAAGATCAAAAAATTTCGATCAGATAATGGCGGAGAATTCACATCAAATGAATTCAAAGAGTTATGTAGAGATTCAGGGATTAAGAGGGAGTTGACCACTCCATATAATCCACAATAGAATGGGGTTTCAAAAAGGAAGAATAGAATGATCATGTAAGCTGCAAGGGAAATGCTTTATGATTAAGATCTTCCCTTGCATCTATGGGAATAAGCTGCTAGAACAGTTGTGTATGTATAGAACCATTCTCCACATAGAGTAATCCAAAGCAAAAGACCTGAACAAGTATTCTTCGACAAGAAAAAAGAAGTCAGTCATCTCAGAATATTTGGTTGTCTAGTGTACATACACATTTCGAAAAAAAGAGGAAAAGTTAGATCCTTCAGGGAAGAAGGGTATATTTATGGGATATAGTGAAAGCTTGAAGGCTTAAAGAATATACTTCCTAGGATTCAAGAAGATCGACATAAGCAGGGACGTAACAGTTGACGAAGAATCATTTTACAACAAATCCAGAAAGAGACCTGCTGAAGAACCTGAAGAAACAGAAGTACCCATAATTCAAGACACAACCATGAATGATGCAACTCAAGCAAAATATCGAGAAATAGAAGAAACACAAGAACTTGTAGATCCACCCCAAGAGAAGAATCCTCACAAGAGGAAACCTGCATGGGTACGAGAAGCTATCTAAGGTGTAGAAAGATATGGGGCTCCAGAAGAGATACACAGAGAGAGGAAAAGAACCAGGTTCTGCTCCAGTTATGTAGCCCTATTGTGTGACATCATTGATAAAGAACCTTTCAACTATAAAGAATTGACAGAGAAGAAAGAATGGAAGGATGCTATGATCGAGGAGTACTAGTTGATCATGAAGAATGATGTCTGGGATGTTGTCCCTAGACCAGAAGTGAAGTCTGTTGTGACTTCCAAATGGATATACAAGATCAAGCATGCTGTAGATGGTAGCATAGAGAAATATAAAGTAAGATTTGTGGGTCGTGGCTTCTCCCAGAAAGAAGGAATAGAATATGAAGAAACTTTTGCACCTATAGCCATATACACTTCCATCAGATCAATACTTGCTCTGGTTGTAGTGATGAAATGGAAGATACACTAGATGGATTTCAAGCCTGCTTTCTTAAATGGTGTAGTAGAAGAGGAAGTGTATGTGGAGAAGCCACTCAGTTTTGAGACATATGACAGAGAGAATCATGTGTGTAAATTGAATAAATCCCTGTACGGTTTGAAACAGGCACCCAGGACATGGTACAGAAAAATTGACAGATTCCTATCCAGTTTGGGCTTTACCAAGAGTAAAGCGGATTCCAACCTTTACTACAAGGTTGAAGAAGGGAACCCAGTGATACTCCTACTATATGTAGATGATCTGTTTGTAACAGGTGAGGATGGGTTGATTGTTGATACAAAGAGGAAGCTTGCTGTCGAGTTTGAAATGAAGGACTTGGGTATGATGCACTACTTTCTAGGCATGGAGGTGTGGCATAATGCAGATGGAATCTCCCTAGGACAATTGAAGTATGTAGTAGAGATACTGAAGAGGTTCGGGATGATGGACTGCAAGGCCATGACCACACCTATGGCATCAAACCTGAAGCTATTGAGTGATGCTTCATCAGATATGGTTGATGCTACAATGTATCATCAGATGATTGGGTCCTTGATGTACCTGACGAATACGAGACCAGATATTTGCTTTGCTGTTAACACATTGAACCAGTTCCTGATGGATCCGAGACATGTTCACGTAATTGCTGCAAAGCATATTTTGAGGTACCTGAAGGGTACAGTTGATTATGGGCTCAAGTATAAGGCGGATAAGAAGATTAACCTGGAAGGTTACGTTGATTCAGATTGGGTAGGCAGTTCCATTGATAGGAAGAGCACTTCGGGAAGAGAAGTCCTGTGTGGCACTGAGTACAGCCGAAGTAGAGTATATCGCATCTTGTTCGGCTAGTTGTGAAGAAGTGTGGCTGAGGAAGCTACTATCTAATTTATTTGATCTTCAGTTGGATGCTACTTGTATATATTGTGACAACCAAAGTTGTGTGAAGTTGTCAGAGAACCCGTTGTTCCATGATAGGTCGAAGCATATTGAGATCAAATATCACTATATTAAGGATATGGTGCAGAGAGGAGCAGTGAACCTCCAATATGTTGCGACGGACGAGCAGATAACTGATGTGTTGACCAAGCCATTAGCCAGATTTAAGTTTGAGTACTTCAGGGAGAAGCTTGGTGTTGATTGCGTGGGCAGATCCGGGTTTACTATAATTAATCAACAACACCCCAAACTCACTGGCCCTTTCAGCAACAGACCGCAAAGCGATCTGAAGTCTCACCCGAAGTGAATCTAATGGGTGGGCCAAGACTCAAGTGTCTTGGACCAGGTTCTGCGCATCCTACTTCTTTCTCCTTACCCCTGTGCGCCTCTAGGTCGACTAGCTCTGCGCACCGCACGTCCCCTTCTACTCGCAGCACTTTCACCCGTGCGATGCTTACCCTGCGCAGGTCGCTCAGTTTCCTCTCATGTCGCGCAACTTCCACTACTCACAACATTCCAATCCTTACCGCCTCTCTGTGCACCGCGGAACACTCATCCGCTCCTCAACGCTAAGCCCTCAGCTCGCAGTATCTCGCATCGCAGCTCCTCTGCCGATGCGATATCGCCTCTCTGCGATATCTTACCACTGCGACTTTACGCTCTTAACGTTGATTGCGCCAATGTGCGACTCTCTACTTCTCAGAAGTCTATTGTGAGTAACTGATAATTAGTGACAGACGTGAAAGAGTCCTTAAACAACCTACTGCAATACTTCGACTTACCCTTAGCCTTTTGCAATATTATGAACGAAACAATACATACATACATCTACTGCCACTATCATCACATGCATAATAACTAGTAACAATAAACAAATACAGTCACATCCATTCAACACATAACACGCAGATTTAACGTGGTTCACCCCCGGGCTGGGAGCTACGTCCACCAAACTGTGCTTCTAA
>LPNX010778852.1:59469-76503 GCA_001517045.1 Pseudotsuga menziesii | reverse complement strand
ACACCGTCGTAGCTCTGCCCTGTCCTTTTTCCGCTAAACTTCTCTCTTTCCGCCAAAATTAGCAGCTTCTCCTGTAGCTGCGGGATCCTGCTCCAACACTTGGTGTTCTCCAGATTAAGGTTCCTTCCAAGGGGAAGTGATGAGTCCGTGAGCCCTTCTGACATGGTAATAGGATTGGTTCCTTCCATGGTCAGATGTATGTGCAGATCCCTTCTGACATGGTGATAGGATTGGTTCCTTCCATGGTCAGATATAAGTGCAGAGCCATTCTGATATGACTGTGGGATTGGCTCCCACATGATCAGATGTAAGTGTAGAGCCATTCTGATATGACTATGGGATTGGATCCCACATGATCAGATGTAAGTGTAGATCCATTCTGATATGACTATGGGATTGGCTCCCACATGATTAGATATAAGTGCAGATCCTTTCCCCAGATAATAGATGGTGTGTCCTATGATGCCGATGGATGTAATTGCAGATCCTTTCCCCGGATGATAGATGGTGTGTCTTATCATGCCAACGGATGTAAGTGCAGAGCCTTTCTATGGATGGTAGATGGTGTGTCCTACTATTCTAGAGGATGTAAGTGTTGAGCCTTTTTGACTGGGTCAAATACAAGTGCTGAGCCTTTTTTACTGGGTCAGATATAAGTGTTGTTCCTTTCTCTGGATAGTAGATGTTGTGTCCTTCTATTCTAGTAGATGTAAGTGCTGAGAATTTCCTTGGATGATAGATGGTGTGTCATATCATGCCAGTGGATGTGAGTGCTGGGCCTTTTTGACATGGTGGTGGATGTGTTCCTCCCATGGTTAGATGTGAGTGTTGGGCGTTTCTTTCTAACATAGTGGTCGATGTGTTCCTCTCATGGTCAGATGTAAGTGCTATGCGGGCCTTTCTGACTAGGTCAGATATAAGTGTTGAAGAAGATGAAGACCTACCTGGAGGCTAGGCATACAACCAACATGAAAAAGGGCTAGCTCTGTAGAACTTCCTATGACGAGAGGAATTGAGAGATAGCACCAATTGATCAAGATGGAGGAATCAATTATGATGATGATCCAATGATGATATAGACTTGAAGATGAAGATGACTTGAATATGAATATGACTTGATGATGATCCAGATAATACAAAGAAGAATACTTGTGCTGACAAATTGTGTCGAGAGAATACCTTCCTAGTTAAGAGGGAGTGTTGATGTATTTGTAACTTCAGAATGTATTCACTTGTATATCTTATGTATTGTACCCAGATGTTTATTCCGGGAAGTATCTGTAATGCAATCGAGTCATGTCATGCCCGATGTTCCTTTCCAGAGATTCAATAATGTAAAGAAGTCTTGTAAAGTCATAGAGTATAACCCTCCTTATTGATCAAGGGTTAAAGTCCCCGCAGTTTTGGGGCCCTAGGGATATTAGAATCTCCTCGAGAAGTCGGCCCTAGTGATTTATTGTCAAGTCAGGAATTAGTATAAATAGAGAGTGAGCCTCTCTATTTAACGCACATTCACTCACACTTAGTTGTAGTGCATAACTGAGAGAGAAAGAAGAAGATGGGACAAGAGAGAGAGAGACTACTGCTATCGAGAGATCATCTTACTGTCTTTGGGTTTACTTTTGGTGTTGATTCTATCTCTGAGGAAGCTGTGGGGTTTTCTCCTTTATGGTTTCCCCGAGGAAAATATTTTTGTTCTTTCTCTCTTGTGTTTGATTGTTGTGCTTGTTATTATCTCAGAAAAGATCCTAAGATCATACTGTCATTATTGATAAAAATATAACAGGTATTGATGGATTTCCAAATACATTGGATATGTTCCAATCTGCGGAGAAGGATTCTCTAGGACTGGAAAAAGATTCGGGGGTGTGTACCGATGCATGCAATAAAGGACTTGGAGGAGTCTGTACGCAAGAAAACCGTGTAGTGGGACTAAGGAGGAGTTCCAGATATTACCATTGGAAAGTGAAATATGTAGAAGGAGCACCACAATCACGATGAAGCTACATGGGAGCTGGAGGATTCCATACAATTGGCACATCCAATTTTTTTAATTTCGCAGAGCACTAAGGTAGTGCCAAGGTAGCATTTTGTTCAGTTTTGATGAGCATTGAGGACAGTGCTATTGAAGGGGGAGGGGATTCTAATACCCCGATTTCAACCCCAATTGCATCAAATTATAAATGATGTAAATAACGTTAATAAAATGATGGTGTGGAGCTCAAGGAAAAGGCCCTGCCCTGGATTTAGTGTTCTACGTTTCGGCAATTAAAATCGATGCCGATAGTTATCATTCTAGTTGATGCGACAATATAATTTCTACATCAGGTAAATATGCAATTAAATTAAATACCCACAACTAGCTATGTCAATGCAACATTAGAGAGATGGGGGCATGATTTCCTAAGGATAAAGGTGGGGGGATGTTTAACCTTGAACCAATGGGGAGAATACAAGGGTCAAAAGGAGAATCCATCATCTACCAACCACAGCACGGGGACTTCACTTTGTGAACCTCTCACATAGCACGTGCGATCGTGGGATATTAAAGAATACCCTTAATTTCGAGAGATATTGACCCAAACTCTTTTTGTTGAAACCCCCTTTCAATACTTAAAACCTCCTCCTCACCCCTTTTTATAGCTTAATCCTTATAAATCACCCTACCCAGCCCCACCTTAAACCCCCCATCCCCCCAATATTTGCAATATATTGGTTCAATTTTTGATAATTTTAAAACCCACAATATGAACTAACGTGATAGTATATTGGTCAACAAGTGAAGCCCCAGTGCTACCAACCACCTTTCTTGTCTTATTCAACCACCCACTTAATTCTCCAAGGAGTCAGTTGGGAAGTTATTGTCTTGGGGCTTGGGAGGTGTGGGAAACCATCATTTATGGCAGGGTCGTCAGTATTTGACGACACGCATGCCCAAGGGGAAGCTCTCACGCATTATCCCTCGGATGGAAGAGAGGAGCGGATTATTCACTCATAGGGGAATCCACAGTTTTTCCTCGCGCAGGGTGTTCTCCATTTCCTCACGTCATGGAAGCTGGGAGAGATATTTTTCCCCCACATTTTTGGTCTGTTGTGTTCTTCCTTCATGATTGGGGGATCCTGAACATTTTTCTCACCCATCACTCATCCATGTTGGGGCTCTCTCAAGAAGTTGGGAGCTTCCGGGGTGTGGAACTCACGTTTTTGGGTTGCTGTGTGTTTTCCCTCATGTGGGTAGCCATTTTCTCCAATTTCCCAAGATGGGAAATCTTTTTTTGGTAATGCACAATGAGTGGGAGAAGAGACCCATGATTTCTTGGATGTTGTTGAGTCTGTTTTGGCCACGTTGGGTCCAAACGTACCTGGGAATCGATTTGTTTTTGGGGGGTTGTTTTCACCCATCTTAGCAATTCGTTTTGTTGGCAAAACTGTTTTTGGTTCATACCCAGAACTTGCATTTTGATGTGTAGTGCATCCCTATGTTGGCTTGGCTGGGTAAGTCCAAGAATCCATCTGTTAGTGGGCTGACTGTGTTTGGATGTGGTTATTGGATTGATAGTAGTTGTTTGGCCTTGCTGTGTGTAAGTATGTGTACCCTAGTTCCCTATGGAAATCATGCCCAGCTTGGGGATGGCAGTGATGCTGAGAGAGTAAGGAGCACACTGGCCTATGGTTGGGTGGAATGTTGCAGCGACATAGCTAGTTGCGGGGAAGCTTCTTCTCAAGATAAGTATTCTTGTATTCTATCTCTGCAATTGTATTTGTTTATGAAATAATATGAACATTTTGAATGCTTGAATGGAATGTGTTTGGTTTCCACAGTATGTTATTGATTTATGCATCTATGTATGTTTTTAAGTTCAATGCATTTTATATCATGTTCATGGGGCTAGTTTTCCCGGATTGCTAGAAACATTAGTCGCATCCTCTCTCTGGTAGAAGGGTGGGGACGTGACAATATGTTAATGTGATCCATGTTTTATGATGAAGTTAATAGAGTGAAATAGAAATGTGATTATTCTTTCCGTATAAAACATTAATATATATTGTATTTGCTATGCTTTCATGTGCAAAATTAGTTCAAAGATGTTTCAGGTTAGACTTCAAATCAAATGGTTATGCAAGGAATCAGTCATGCTAATGATATAGTAAGTAAAAGATATTGTACTTTATACTTCTTGTCCTGTGTACTTGTTTTCTTTCATGAAGATAAGTAAGTTTAAATGCATGTTTAGAGAAGAAATCTTCTTATTTAAGACCATAGTTAGAAACAATCTTTTGTTGGGTTTTAAATCTTATTAGATAGATGAATGCCTTGTTTACTTATAAATGCTTATATGGATTCAGATTAATTACTTGGGTTATCATACCTCTATTTGGTTATTTTTAAAAGTATGTTAATAATAAGAAGCATAAATTTGTATTATGATACTAATGAAGACTATTTAAGCAATTAAAGTCCATGAGTAGTTTAAATAGATAAAAATATACTATGATAGTGGTTACTAGGTGTGAGCTTGTATATTTGGTAATAAGAGCTTATTTTATAAGATTATGTATACTTATTTCCTATACATGGGTGAGAGATGAGAAAAGAGGAATAAAATAGAATTAATGTGATTCTATATTTGAGATATAATTTCTTACCATTATTCTTGTACTAGTATGGTCATTAGTATAGTCCTCTTGTCAACTACTCAGTGGAACTTAATCAAATTGAATTACAATTTTCTTATATGAATAGATTTTGTTTTTATACACTCTCAAGGGACTAACATCTAGTTGACTTGTTTAGATATAGTAAAAGCAAAAAATATACCCCATTTTCTCATAATTTAAATTAAGGAATTGAGGTATATTACAATTTGATTGTGGATTGTGGTTTTGTCAAATAGGTTTGGAATCACTTCCGGTCTCTTAAAATTTCTTTTAGGTGGCAGAATGTGATGTTAGAGGACCCACTGAAAGAATGGTTTATTTATGTGCAGAATATGAAACTTTTCCCTTTTTTGCTTTATGGAGAATTTGGTGAGCAAGGAACAAAAGGATTTTTGAAAATCAGGTCCAATTCCCAGTAAATTTAGTATGAAGATATTATGTTATTTCAAGGAATTGTATAAGCCTCACAGAGTCAATATTCTGATATTCTTACAAGATCATGAGTTCAATGCAAGATTTCCTCTTGGTTTTTTCAATGGAGCTTCCAAAGAAAATATTTGTGGAGGAGGATAGTCCTCAAGTTGTCTTCGGATCATGCTTTCCTCCTACAGAATGTGCAGTGGCAGTGGCAGTAACACTTGGGTAGATTTATTAGCATTTTGGGGTCTTCTTTCCTTTGCCTCTGATAGGAATATTCCCTCCGTTAAAAATTTTGGGGATTCTAAGATAATTGTGGATTGGGAAAAAGGGCGTTCTGTCTTCGAGGTTGCTTCTTTATACCATTGGTGTAACAAGATCCTCAGGATGATAGAAAGCTTCAATACAATCTCAATATAGCATATTTATCACGAATTACATAACATCACAGATGAACTCTCGAAGAGAGCAGTATATGATATTGAAGGATTACTATACTCCAAGGAATTTAAAGACTTCATTTTCATCAACTTGGGGTCCTTAAGACTATATCAGCTTCAATTTTCTTCTACTCAGTCTTCCCAACTAGAAATCTCTTCATTTTTGTTTGTCTTTGTTCATATCTCTCTTCGCCGAACAAGCTTGTTTTTTTTTTAATTTCTCGGTATTAGGTCTAATAATACTTTTGTTGTTGTAAATCCCCCCCTTGGAAGGTTGAATTCATATAGGCACTTTGAGGTGGACTATGGAAAGTTGTGTCTTAGTATAACTTTAGTTTTGTCACAGATCCTTGTTGCACACAAGAATATTTTATGTAACTTTGATTCTCTTTTTGAATAGCAAGTTATTGGATGTTTTTTTTTCTCCTGGAAAAAAATGTGAATTCTCCTCATTTATAATTGCTGAAATTCTCAAAATTTTAATTATCAAAATGGTGAAATCGCATTTTCCTATAGTTGAAATTGCAATGTTAATAATTCCTCAATCATTCAAAATTTAATTCTTGATAACTGAAACTACAATCTCCTATCATATACTTCAAATTGTTAATTTGTAATGTCGGAATTGAATTTTTATTGTAACATTTAATTGCTAAAATTACAATTTCTAGATGGTCACATTACAATTTTTCATAAGGAACTGCAACTTTTGTAAATATTTTATTATTGGAATTGTAGTAAATGAGTTGTTGAAATTTCACTTTTCTTTTAAAAATTGTGAATCTCTTTTCAATCATATACTTGTTGAAATTCTCAAATTTGTAATAATCAAAATGCCATAATTGCATTTTCCTAAAGTTGAATATGCAAATGTTAAAAAAATCAATTTTAACAATTTTTTATTTGTTGAAATTGCAATTCTAGATCGTTGAAATTGCAATCAAGCAATTGAAATTTCAATTTTCATTATAAGAATGTGAATTTCTCCTCACTCATCTACTATTGACATTGTGAATTTGTAGTTGTCCAAACTACAAATTTATTGAACTACATTTATGAATACTAATTTTAAAAATTGGAATTTCTTTAACGTAAAATTGTAATTTGAATTAAAAGTTCATGAAATTGTAAATATGCTAGTGTTGAAATGACAATTGATTACTAATTGAAATTGTAATGTTCCATTTTTTACAATTTTCCAATTGTTGATATTGCAACTCTTGAATTCATGAGCAATCAATTTGTATACCAGTTGGAATTGTGAATTTGTAGTTGCTAAAATTGCAATTGTTACTCAATTTTTTTTATTGTTGACTTTGCTACACACAAGGCATGCTAAATCAATAAAAAAAACTTCACTTATTGAAGTCCTAATTTACAATTTTTTAAAATTTGTCAACAAAATTGCAATGTTTTTGTGTGTCCTCTAAATTTGGATATCAATCCGAGAGAGTTAGAAAAGAGTTATACACATTAAAATTGTATTAAAAAAACAAAATAATTAATCCTTCGTTATATATATATACATTTTTTTAGATAAATTTCTATTTCTATTTGTATGAAAAATATGAAAGAATGGATATAATGGAACACAACACTGAGAAGGAAAAAGTCATTGGAAAGGTAAGGCATCTAGAATTAAGTCTATGAAAGTATGGTATTTGCACAATAATCATAGATCATGTAATTCTTTTATACCCACTAGCTGTGGGAACTGTTTCCTATCATTCATTTATCAATGCTAAGCTCCCATAGACACAAAACCTAACAATTACAACAAATTAAGTGGAAATATTTTGAATGAAAATGAATAAAAAATAAGATTAACTACAACACAATACAACACATAGAGGGAAAATATTATTTAATTTTAAAGTTCAAATTTCAAATGTTCAACATGCTTTTAATAGGTGGGATCAAGCCCTTGATGCTAGCCTCTGCTAAATACTGAAATATGGCACCGATGGATCTTCTCTCCACGCGAAGGAATTTCAATGTATTTAATTATTAAGCAAAGCCAACAATATTTATTATGTAATAGAGTAATAAATGCTGCAGCTCCAGTACTGTGAACCATTGAATCTCAAACAAATTGAAATCCAAGGGTTTATCCCAGCAACATTTATTACTCTACTGCATATAAAATATTTTTTGTCATCTATATCAAAAGCCACAAAGTAAAATTTCTCAGCAGCTAAAAGGCAACCGGTTCCAAACGGTTCCGGGCAGGTTGAATGAATCTGCAATCGACTTTATAACGATTGCCCTGCACCTTATATGTCATATATTACGATTAGGAAAATTTCTCTATCATTATCAGGGATGGAATTTGACAGGTAAATGTCTGTCATGGGTCAATTTACCTGTCAAATACAGCTAAGATTTTGCCAAAATCGTCAAAATCTGGCTTAGAATACAGAAAACGTTTCAGATTTTGTTTGTTACCGGCAATTTTGACGGGTGTCCGTCATTTGAAATTCCAACCATGGTCATTATTACAAGAAAAGTTCTTTGTCGTTATTTGACTTGTTGTTCAAAGATTAAAATAATTTGGTCTCCTTTGAGCCCTCTCAAAACTCCTCCATCGCTGATTCAATGTGTCCTAAGTAAACAATGATAAAACTGCTCCATCATTAATACATTGCTTTTCAATAGGTTTAGTATGTAAAATTATGTCATACATTTACTTTCAGATTTTTATGTAAGTTTTTTTTTATCTCAATGGATATTGCAAAAAAATATTTAAATACTTAAATTTATATGTATTTTTATTTACGACATTCATAGGAAGAGAAAAAAGGATCACGATCTTCATTGTATCGAGTTTGTGGAGGCTTACTTCTTCAATATTGTAGAAAGCATTTAGTTTATATTCATGTTTCGAAGAGACTTGATTTTAAGTTTTTATTAGATAAAATAAAATACAAAGAACACAAAACTAGAGAGATGGATATGCTCCAAAAAAGTCAAAGAGAACCTCAGCAATCTCATAAATGTCCAGGCGAAACAACCTCATAGTGTGAAACTTCTGCGCTGCGGCGCGATGGCGGAGGCGGACCTAGGGTTTCACCGGCATTGACCCTGCATTGGTACCTGCGTCCACATTACTTTGGAGCTCTGAGGCGCGGTGGCGGAGACGAATGTAGGGTTTCATCGGCATTGACTCTACACCGGTATCTGCGGGTTTTTGTGGAGTATTGGGGGGCTGCACTGGGATTTTCACCACCCTCCTTTTCTTCACCCACTATTGGAACCTTCGGCGGTTTTGGACTGGTGGGTTGTACCGCTGGGTTATCTCCATAGCCATTTCATTTTCACCCACCAGCAGTACCTTCTGCGGTGTGCAGCCTGACCCGGTGTCGCGCTGGCGCGCATATTTGGATTATTGTCGGGTATGTATTATTTATAGATGTTTCTTTGCATTGGGGTTGACTAAGGGGCACATGTTTCTCGGTGTTTGTTGAGTGGGTCGGTGGTCGGTGATTGCTTGCACGGGATGACGGGTTTTGCTCGCTTTATCTTTTGAGAGCTCTGGCGCCTGTCGAAAGGCTACACTGCAAATCTTTGACCGGTTTGGGGGACCGACGAACTTAGTTGGGTTTGCGGCCTGGATTTCCTGGACTGGGGAGCGATGTAACCCTTGATTCGGCACTATTTTTGGCATTGGTTACCTGTGGGGTGGGGTTTTTCCGGTGGCATCCTTTGTGAGCTCAGGCACTTGTCGGATGACTTCTTTGCAAGCCTTCGACTGATTGGGGGATTGGCGAAATCCGTGGAACAGGGTGCGGTGAAGACTTGCGTTGGTACTGTTTACGTTTCTAGTTTATGGTGGTTTACCTATGAGGAGGGTTTTTATCGGTGGTTGTTGGGGTCCTACCTGTCTCCTTTTGGGGGTTTTCTTCTTCGAACCACCTTCTACTCTTGTTGGAGCTAGTTGGACTAAGGGGTCGGTGAATGTAACCCTTATTGGTCTCTTGGGTTTATTGGTGTGGCTGCACTGCTGACCGGTCCGTGGTGTCGGGATTCTCCAGTGAACGAATGCGGCTGAACTGGTGTACGGGCACGCTTCATACCATCTCTCGGCTCTGCTGTCAAGTTTATCTGACTCTTGGTAACTCTGTTCCTTTCTGACTGTCTCTTTTTATTACTATATCTGGTGGGGTTTTTTTTAGGCTTTTCTTGGTTATTATATGGAGTTCACCCTCTTATGAGGGTTAGTACCAACCATTAAAAAGTGGGAATCTTTTTCTTATTTTTGTTTTTTTATTCTGGTACTATATGTGGTCCTGCGGTGGGGTTTTTTATGTGGTTTCTGGTGCTGTGTGAGCACTGTTTGTGGTGCGCTGAGGCTGTTTTTGTCTTCTGGTATATTTAATTTTTTACATTTACCTGCGTGCTCTATGTTTTGTGGTAGGGTTTGTACCCTGTATTTTGGGATGTATTGAACCCTTTATTCTCGTGGTTGGTGTGGGGCCTGGGGTTATATAGCTCGGCTGTTCCTTGGGCCGTGCATTGGGATTATTTGGATGCATCTTGCTGGGTGTATTTTACGCTACCCGTTGTGTTTTCGGGGCTGACTGTTGGCTCACCCCTGTATTTCTCTTTGGCCATATTTGGGGTGATCTCGGGTATTGGGTACCCCATTGACTTGTGCCGCTCCTGTGTCTGCCACTTTTGTTTCCTCGCTCCTTTGGGAAATGGTGGGCCTGACCGTGGGTTGTCATCCTACACACCCTAGGAAGGGACGGTTTCATTATTCATCATGTCGTAAGGCTAAAGCCCTTAAGGCCTCTGAACATAAACCTTGGTTCGTTCTTGGACATGATGTTTATTTGGACAAGGTGGAGACCCTTTGCTGTAGGGCGTTGATCAGTAGACTGGAGTATTGCACCATGTCGAAAGAGGGTTGGGTTGATTGGGAAACCCTACATTGGAAACCTCTCATATATTATGTACCCTCGATTAGTCTACTCGCAAAGAAATGGCTGGTTTTTGTCTTCTTAGAAGAGTTCGATGCTTCTCTTATTCTGGATAAACTTTGGCCGGTACTTGAAGGTTTTGTTGTTCTGAAGAAGTGGCACTCGGGGTTTGATCCTCTTCCTGAAAGAGTGACAGTTAGACATCTCTGGGTCTTGTTACCTGCTTTTCCCTTTCCTCTCTGGAATAAGGATGTCCTTATAAATCTGGCTAACCTTCTTGGCTGATTTGTTGCACTTGAGAGGGATTTTCACCTTATTTAAGATAAAAGATTAGCAAAGATACTGGTTGAAGTGGATATAACCAAGGGTCTTATTTCAGAAATTGACATTGTGTGTTGTGATATTATTATCACCCAGAGATTGGATTATCTGCATATGCCTTTCAGGTGCAACTTTTGTCATGAAACAGGACACCTCCGAAATACCTGTCACAGTCTCCGTATTGGTATACCTATCAGGAGTGGTTTTGACTACATACCTGTTCCTGATTGCCCCCTCCTGAACCTTGTTCCCAGCCTACTGCTCCCCTAGAGGACTCCACTGACTCCACTGATCTAACCCGTCATTATTCTTGTTCCCAGCCTACTGTTCTCCTGGAGGACTCCACTGAACTTATTTATAATTTGTTTTCTCCTTCCACATTTGATGACCTCTCGAAAGGTCAACTGATGTACATTGAAGACATGGAAGCTGCTTCTATTCATTCACATGTAGCACTGGTGGAGAACTTGGTCTCTTCAGCTTTGGATTTATCTTCTGAGCATATTGATGTTGTTGGCCCTCCTCCCCTTACCCTGTAACACTATCCCTCTCTCCCTCTGAGCTCTTCTGGACTGTCCTCTTCATCCACCCCTTCCTCTCCTATTGGCTGCTCTGTGCCTATTCCTTTAACCACTTCATCTAGTCCACCTAAAGCTCCGGCCTTCCAAGACCCTTCTCTCCTTACTGCTCTCTCTATCTTCTCGAACAAGACTCCTTTATCCCCCTCTACCTTACCATTGGACTCTATCCGGTTTAAGGATGTAACCATCAGAAAATCAAAGAAGCCTCCTAGGGAGGGCACTGGGGACCCGAAGACTTACACCCCTCTCTTGACTCGTTTATAGCAGGCGGCCAAATACTCACCTTCCTCTCCTGTTTCCTCTCAAGTACTTAGAGCATGTACACCTGTGGAGCCCACTTCTCCATGAAGATTTTATCCATGAATATCTGTGCATTTGGGGGATTAACCAAACAAAAATCCCTTGGTATTTTATTATCCGACCTTAGACCTGATTTGATCCTCTTACAAGAGACAATGTGTGGTCATGCACATGCTTTTTACATGTTCTCTAAACTTAAGCCTGGTTGGGAATTCTGTGCTTCTGATGCTTCTGGTCTCTCTGGTGGACTACTTGCTGGTTGGGACCCTCAATTAGCCCATTGCAAGGCTTTTACTTCTCTAGCTGGTATTGTACTTAAAGCAAACTTTAAAGGTCTGGCAAAGACCTTTACTGTTATAAACTGCTACGATCCCTATGTTCAAAGAACTACCTATTGGAATAACTTGGTGTCTGGTGGTCTTCTGGGAATGCCTAATTTACTATTGGTGCGGGATCTCAACTTCACATTATCTTCTGCTGAAGTCTGGGGGCTTAAAGCTACGTTGGACCCCTTGGCATCCTTTTTCTCCCAGCTTATCTCTGGGAATAAGTTGGTTGATCTTTCTATGTACCCTTCTGCCCCTACCTGGAGAAATGGGCGCTCGGGCGCTGTTGGTATTAGCAAAAGGTTGGACAGGTTCTTGTTCTCTGAGTCTCTCCTTCCATGCTTTTCCTTCTATAGGACCTTGGCTACTCCATCTGATGTATCAGATCACTACCCTATTTGTTTGGAATGGGGTCTGAATAGTTATGCTCCTTGTAGGCCTTTCAAATTTAATAGAGCTTGGCTGTTGGAGGAGGATTTTGCACATTTGGTACTTTCTTCCTGGAAGGCTCCTCTAGATTTGATTGATTATTGCCATATGGATGTACTCACCTTCAAGTTGCGTAGACTTAAAGGCTCTGTGAAGGACTGGGAAAGGGCTAAGAATCTTGAAAGGAAGCAGCAGATTCTAGATATAAATAAAGGTATCTCAGACTTATTATTGGAAGACTCTGGTATTTTATTGGTACTAAATGCTAATAGATGGGAAACTCTTCAGGAAATGAAGGAAAAATATTGGGCCCATGAGAACACTACTCAGAGGCTGAAGAGTAGGGCACTATGGTTAAATGAGGGGGATGCAAATACAATATTTTTTCACTCCTTTGCATCTGCCAGAAGGAATACAAATACCATTTGGTCTCTAAATGACTAGGAAGGAAACTCTGTTTCGAAGGACAAGGCACTTAAGCTACTTGGAAAAAATCACTTTAGTGACCTTTTAAGTGATGACAAGTCCTCTGATATTGCTGAACAACTGAATGTTGTCAAGCTCTTTCTGCACATGACCACTGATGAAGATATTGATTTCTTTCTTAAGCCCATATCGGGCCCGGAAATTGAAGCTATACTCAAGGGGTTTAAGAAGGATAAGAGTCCTGGGCCTGATGGATGGCTTGCTGAGTTCTTTATGGCCTTCTTTGATTTGGTGGGGGAGGAATTGGTACTGGCCATGGAACAAGCTAGATTACATGGTAAAGTCACGGGTGCCCTAAATTCTACTTTTTTTACCATGATTCCTAAATGTGAAAAGCCATTGACTTTTGTTGATTTCTGTCCGATCTCCTTATGTAATCTGGTCTACAAGATTATTTCAAAAATTGCTGCCATCAAACTTAAGCCTATATTAAACCATTCACTGTCTGCACATCAATTTGATTTTCTCAAGGACAAACAGATTATTGAACCGATTGGTATTACACAAGAATTACTACACTCGATTAAGACTAAAAATTCAAATGTCTTGGTATTAAAACTAGACCTGGTTAAAGATTTTGATAGAGCCAACTGGACCTTCATCAAATTGCTGCTCATTTAGATAGGTATCCCTCTTATGGGTGTCAATTGGATTATGGGTTGTGTCACGAGCTCCTGTTTTGTTGTATTAGTTAATGGAACACCCTCATATTTTTTTCTTGTCTCCAGGGGGCTTCATCAAGGTTGTCCCTTGTCACCCCTCTTATTCATTTTGATTATGGAGGGCCTCAGTCGCATTATTATGGATGCACAACACAATGGATTGATTACGGGTTATCAGTACTCTCCTCATCTGTCCTTAACGCACTTGTTTTTCGTGGATGATGTTATTCTTATTGGTGTTGGCACTATTGATGAATGGAGTGCTTATAAAGGTGCTCTTGATTTATTTTGTCGGGTATCTGGGATGTCTGTTAGCCCATTAAAATCTTCCTTCCTCTATCAGAATGTGGATTCTGACATTAGGGGAAAAATTGCTGAGATATTTCCTTTCAGGATGGATCCTATTATTGTGGGGTTCAAGTACTTGGGCTATCATCTTAAACCTTTGGGGTACCACACCTCGGATTGGAGATGGATGATCGGCTTATTTGAAAGAAAAATTCAGAACTAGACTTACAGGTATCTTTCACTTGGTGGCAGAGTGGTCCTCATTAAAGCTGTACTAATTGGGTTGGCTGTCTATTGGTTTACTTTGGCTAGATTCCCTAAATCCATACTAAATGCACTGCGCAAACTTATTTTCTCCTTTCTCCGGGGTTCCTATGAAGGACATCAGAATTCTCATCTAGTAAACTAGGAAACTCTTTCCTTACCTATTGAATTCGGTGGTTGGGATATCAAGAATCTTGAATGGTTCGGTATTTCTCTGAGACTTAAGAGTATGTGACATCTACTTACTGGTACTAGGATATGGAGTAGGATTATTGTTCATAAACACTTAAAGAACAAACCTCTTGAAGATTGGATTCGTGGCCGGACATTCAGTATTGTTGGTACTTCTTATTTTTGGAATGGGTTTATAAGGATTTTTGAGTGGATTACCTGTCAGCTGGGATGGAAGGTGGGTAATGGATTAAAAATCAAAGTGGGCATTGACCCCATTGCTGGGCACAACTCGTAGTACTTCCTATCAGAGGAGCTCAGAGAATATCTCACTGACCTGGGGATTACATACCTTGCATAGGCACAAAACCTGGATGTTTGTGGTACAGATGGGATAGATTGGTACTCTACCTTAGGCCTGCTATTGGGGGGTGAATGGGATACTCAGTGGTCCTCCTATGTAAAAGGTCTGTCACATGGGGGTATTAGGATTGGACATACTGAGGACAGGCTGTTATGGATGTTTGATGAGCAGATGGGTAAGGTGACAACAAAGAAAGCATATGAATTTATTGTCTCAAATCACAAAACTGCTTTGGAAAATGATATTATGATGAAGATTTGGTACTTTAACACTCCTCTTAAGATAAAGTGTTTTGTGTGGCTCACTTGCAATAAGAAAATTAATACTTGGGACAATTTAAGCAAGAAAGGATGGATCAGACCTAATAGATGCAGTCTCTGCAAAGAAGAAGCTGAATCGGTTGATCACCTATTTTTTAGCTGTCATTTTCTGAAGGAGGTGATCTATGGGCTCAACTGTATTTTTGATGTGAACATACTATGGAATGCACCTACTTTTTTGGAAAATCTCTCTAATTGGGTATCAAATAGGGGTTCTTTACTGTATCTGCCCCTTTTCATTATATGGAATATTTGGAAGGCCAGCAACCGTATATGTTTTGATGATCAGAAACCTATTTTGACTAGCCTGTTACATATTATTTTTGAGGAGGTAAATACCTTTAAGCCTCTTTAGAAGCACAGGCATAAATTTAGGAATATTGGGAAGTCTCTGTGTTTCCTATGATCTTTTTTGATGGAGCAGCTGCAAATAACATAGGTGGAGTAAGCTTTTGTCTTTGGCTAAATGAACATCACCTTCTTGCTTTCAAACTTGGATGTGGCAGCTGCACTAATACTAGAGCAGAACTCTTAGCACTCTGGGCATCACTACGGGTTGCCAAGGATATTGGGTTGCCTTACCTACATATCTTTGGCGACTCCTCTGTGATTATAAACTGGGAAAAAAAGGAATCTACCCTGGACATGGTGAATCTTGAGGCTTGGTACTTCAACACCAGAATTCTCATGTCCTCATTTACTTGGGTGGATTTCAGTCATGTCTATAGGGAACATAACAAGAGGGCAGATATCTTATCCAAGGAAGGATTACACTTGGCTTCGGGCCATCTCTTACTTACTGAATCATTTGGAAATGATATTATTGGGGTTGACTCATTATAGCTTTTCTAGAATATGCTCATTCTATTACAGTTTATCTCTCATGATTCATTGAGCTACTATCAAGTAATGTTGAGCAAGCTACTACAAGATACAAGAGTCACCTTCCTTGCTTGGATCAGATTTCTGGGCTCTTGTTATTTTCTCTAGGGACATAGATGACTGATTCATACAGCTCTCTTATGAGAGGGATATATTGTAGTGATTCCCAGGTGCTTTTGGTACCCCTGTATTTCTGTGGTTTTCTATTTAGTATTTGATGTATGTTTGTTGGATTGGTGATAATCACCTATTATTTTTTGTACTGTCTCTTGGGGCATATCTGTAATGACTGAAGATGTAAAAGGTTCCTTTGATTCAATGAATACCAAAGAATGGTTTTTTCGACTGAAAAAAATAAAATAAAAATTATTAGATAAAATGTAGAAATATTTTATTGTTTTGAATTTTTTTTAATTATATGTTAATATATAGTTTATATTATAATTAGTTTTTTTTAATTATATGTTAATATATAATTTATATTACAGTAATAATAAAATGTAACTAGTTATAAAAAGTTTAATTCACAAATAAAAAAACAAAGAACCTTGAAAGATTTTAAAATAGCTTGGAACTTTATTTTCTATAGATTTCTTTGCTGGATTTTGACAAAAATGGGACCATGTTGAATAAATAATATAAGTTTTATATACATTGTTTTAAAAATTTATTTAACTTTAAATATTTTATTTTGTTAAAAAAAATAACTTTAATTTTAAATTTAAATATTTTTTAATTAAATTCCAAAAAATAATTAGATAAAAAATTATTTAAAACAATTTAGAAAAAACTTTTATAAAGTTGACACAAGTAAAATAATTTAAATAAACCATTTTGAATAGTAAGGTTGGAATTTGAAATCAAAACTTTTATTAAAGTTTTTATAATAGTTATTTATAAAAATAGTATAATTTAAAGAAGCCAAACCAAACCCATGGCTACTGAGTTGAAATTTGAAATTAAATTATGTATAATGTTACATATAAAAATAGAATAATTTAAAAGGATATAAAATATTAATGGATTAAAATTTGAATTTTTTTATTATAAAATTGATAAAAATATAAATAATAAAAATCAATTGAATTTATGGTGTAACATTATTAATAATTATTATAGTAAGTTTATTAAATGTATTGAGCTTTTTGCTTATTTTAATAACTTTAATTATAATCTTTAATCTTAGAAAATAACTTTAATTTAGA
>LPNX010778852.1:22037-58852 GCA_001517045.1 Pseudotsuga menziesii | reverse complement strand
TATCAATTCCTAGGTACTTGTAAGAAGACACTTCCTCCAAGTTGCTATTGTCATACATAAAATTAGTGTAAGTATCATTCTTGGATTTGATAATCATAACTTTTGTTTTGTCAGTGTTAACAGTCATACCCATGTTAGAGCAGAAATCTTTGAGGATTCGAAGCTGTTTATCAAGATCAGAAGAACACCTTGCCATAAGGACAATATCGTCAGCATAAAGAAGAAGGATGATGACTATTCCAGCTAAGATCGTACCAGCACAACCCGCTTCTTCTAAACAACCCTCTAACTTATCAATGTAAATGCCAAAAAGGGTAGGGGAGAGGGGGCAACCTTGCTTAACTCCGATATTACACTTAATATCTTTCGACCACCCCTCGTTGCTTTTAAGCTTGGCAATTACATTCTCGTAAAGTCTTATCGCGGCAGCTCTCAGCTCGAAAGGAACCTTAAGCTCTTCTAACCTATTCCAAAGGTTATTTCTAGGTACCGTATCTAAAGCCTTTCTAAAGTCCACAAAGCAGCAAAAGAGATTGGATTTATCATTGCGGCACTCCTCCATAATGATCCTAAGCGTAATAAGGTGGTCCATTGTTGAATGATGCCTTCTAAAACCCGCTTGGCCTTTAGCCCGCTTACCTTCACTTTCAAGCCAAATGCTGATTTTCTTTTCCAAAATAATACCATATATACACGAGTAAAATAATTTAAAGAAATCCTGGAATCTTAACCTGCTAACATTTTTATTAAAGCTTTTATAATACTTATTTACAAAAGTATAATAATTTTAAAGAAGTTAAAGTGTAACATCGGGGGTAAAAGCAATGTAAATAAAGTTATTTATTTTTTTAATACCTAGTAATCTAGATTTAATGATTAACTAAATCTCTAATTCAAAACTAATTAAAGTTTATTGGTTAAATATGTATATATATATATTATTGCTTTCAATTTTAATTAAACAGATAATTATTGTTATGCTAATTATATGAAAAATGAGAGACGGCCCCTCTTCCAATAGAACCGAACCCTCAATATTTGTATTGAAAATGAGAGATGGCCTCTCTTCCAATGGCTATATATTTGTTTATTCTTTCTTATGCGTGAAAGAAAGAGAACGTTGAACGTTGTCTTCTATGGGCATAATTATGGGCATAATTATTGGGTGAATGACAATTTAAGTCTTTCATTCATAGTTATGGGGTGAATAATTGTATTTAAGGCTTTCATTTGTATTATTGTTGTAAGAGGAGGGTCTTCCACTTGGGAATTTACTTATACTTTGAAGTTGATAAAGACAAATC
Organism: Pseudotsuga menziesii; assembly: GCA_001517045.1. Lineage (NCBI taxonomy): Eukaryota > Viridiplantae > Streptophyta > Pinopsida > Pinales > Pinaceae > Pseudotsuga > Pseudotsuga menziesii. The sequence continues at coordinate 57,548 of LPNX010778852.1, read as the reverse complement.
CTAAATATATTAGGAAATTATAAATTGTCTTCTACTTAATGTCTGCAACATTGTAAGCTTATCTCATTAAAGAAATTATAAGTCACTTGAAAGATTTTATTTGTTGTAAAAAAATGGAGGGAACAGTTCTATCTATTCAACTCATTTATCGTGTGTGGTTTTTTGTCGAGCGAAGGAGAGCAATGGCATCCCTCTTTATCCTCGTTATGTTTTGACACCAAGTTCATGAGAATCTCGATGGATATTAATCCAATAAATAACTAGCATACCCCCAAAATGAGGGAAATGAAACACCAAAGAAAAAACGAAATGAACATTAATGAAGACTTATTTTGCTCCAAATAATGCTAAATGCTAATAACATAGAGATATGAATCGAGATAAATGATGCGCTAAGGATCCAACCACCTTCAAAATAAAATTATGCTAAATGCAACCAAAATACCAAGTTAAATACCTAACCCATCGGTCTGGATTTAGTTTCATAACGTGATTAAGATTTTGACCCTATCGATCGTCTTGTATATGATATCGTAATTATAACTTAAAATCCTAGTCATAGTTAATTAAAAATTATATGATCTTGACCAACCCTGTCATTTGGGCCTCCAAAAATATCTATTCACTCTTCTTGTTAGTCGACTATGAATAGTAATGGGTTCAGGTATTTACCAGCTTTGAATCAATCTTAAGAAAAGACAAATTTCTTGATAACTGTGATTCCCTCCCAAGTTTGCTAACATCTAATGAGTGGAGGTTAATTTGTTTTTAACTTGCCAAAACAAGTTTGAAAACTCCGTATCCCTCGAGCAACTTCATAAAGAAATATGTCGGAAGTATAGCAAAAACGCAAGTTGCGTTTTGGGTTTTCATGGCTATTGTTGACATTATATGGAAAAATTGAAAGTCTACCATTCTGTGAAAAATTGCATGTATAAATGAAAGTACGGTGCTCTCTCCGACCATATTTTCCTGTTTAACCTCCCTTGAACAATACACATCCCATGTCTGTGCATTTGAATCATGCATGATGCTATTCTCCACCATAGCTGTATTTTTCTCCTACCATGAAAGCACGTTATATGGCCGGAGGCATTGTTGGAGGGATTATAGCGTCATTAATCACATAATTACAAATTAATCTCTACTCATGAAACTCCCTAGTTTCTTGCTTTTGGATGTTGTTCGTGTTTGCGTGAGCTGTTTTTATAGATGATTTTTAATTTGTTAGTCGGTTTCAGGGAATATTACTACCCCATGTATTGATTTGGTTGTTTGACTGCGCTAAATCTATCAGAACTTTGAAAGCAATTTTGGTTTGCATTTGGGTTAGAGATATGTAGATCTCTTCGGATAATGCTCCAATATTTTGAAAGTAAGTCAATTGAAAGTGAGATTTTGTTACCAAAATCCTGAAGCTTTGATTCATGGCATGAAGGCTTAATCAAGAAAAGGGCTCAGAACGCTCCCTTTGACAGATAAAAAGCAACCTAACCACAGGTTCCAATTCTAGCGAGCACCATTGGATTCCTTTTGAATTGAGGCTGGAGGTCTACTTGAGGTGGACAAGATGAGAAACACCTGCATTTACTTATTAAATTTAATTACAACAATGGTGTAGATGGTTGGTTCCCGATCTATCTTAATCAACCAAAGGCGTATTCTCCACGATACAATCATACAACCTCCAGATGAGGGAGATCTATAAAATCCTGAAATAATTAGCATGAGTTAAACAATAAGTGGGTGAAATGTATTACACATGGCTTCCCTGAGAATGACTAAATGGATTGAAGATAGCCAGTTGCCTATTCAAGTACCCCTAGAGTTAAACACATGCCCCTTGTTCTTTCTTCGGCTATGTTTCTCTTGGATGACATTAGGAAGATAAAGAATTCTGTAGGAGGGGTATGTAAAGTACACCATATGCTTGTAGCACTAATTTTCATATTGCATGATTGAAATAATGTATACTTCCAACTCTAATTTGATTTTTAATTATGTTAATCTCGACAGATATGAATGATGTGATCACTGCATTAGTTTTCTACGACATGAAAAGTTACTTGCAGATTCACTTGTCCACTGGTAATCATTTACCTATTACTTCATAGTATATCAATCTATCATTTACTTGATACAAATTTTAATGAATGTAATAAATATCCATGAAGAGGTTTGGAAAAAAAATCAAGCATATGGGTCTAACGTATGCTTTTGAAATTACAGAGGCACCTTATTACGACACATATTCTTATACATAGGTATTGAAATACTTTTTCTGAGTTTTCTCAATGCTTTTATTTTAGCCTGTAGATTGGACAAGTGCATGGCTAATTTTTTATTTTTTTTGTTGTGTGAACTATATCCTGCAGCATCGCTTTACAATGGAGGGATTCTTTGAAATCCCGGTTTTGATAATGGAACCAACAACTGGACCAGTTACAAAAGAGCAAGTGTAACCCTATGAATAGAGAGTCAGGATAATGGCAACAAATATCTTGTGGCATCAAATCGACAAGACAAATTTCATCCACTCAAACTTTGTAAAATGTAAGTCAAGATGTCAAGTATTCTCTCTCAGGTAATAAATTTCTCACCAGATACTGCTGTGCACAAGATAGATATTATTCAGATACCTCTAATGTGTGTGGGGTTCAATGTGTACAACATGGGTGCATATTAGATTGGGAGGTCTGTTTTAGTTACAGTAACTATGGAAATGGGCAATGTGAGCGTCACATGTGCTGGAAATGTTCATGCTACAAATGGGTGCTGGTGTTTTCTCAAGGGAGGATTGGTTCTTGACTGGTCTCCGTCTCGGTCTTGGCTATACTTCGAGGTTATTTCTTATGCCTTTCAATGAAATTGATGCCTCTAATTTTGATTACAATTCTTCTCCCAAAATTAGAACGACCAAGCCCATTGCTTTGGCAATTGCAGAGTAACAATACAAATGTTGAAATAATGGTCGATAGTGTTTCACTACAACCATTTACAAATGATGAATGGTGTTTGCAGCAAGAAGAAAGAATATCAATGGTACTATTGCTACTCTCTGTGAACCTTTCTATGGACGAGTTGAAGTTGTTTTTATTGTCTGTGAAAACAGGCGGGTTAGAGTTTAACGATGTGAAAGTGGGAAAAATAGTGTTTAACAGTGGATAGGGGTGACTCCTCATAGGCCATCGAAAGATGACAAAAGCCGGAGGAGGACCATCCCCTTAATTGATTGGGTAATTATCTGCCAGACTTTTGGGTCTTGGAATCCTTCCAATGAATAAGCATCAACTTGTATATTCTCTTCAGAGTTCAAAATCCTAGGTCTCCTCCTGAAAAAAGGTCTCCATCGAGAAGCTTTTCACTATAAGGAAGGAGGAAGGAAGGACATAGGGACAAGTGCTTCTATCTTATTCTATGATCTGGAGTGATGATGCAGGGATATACTAACCAATGTAATCGATAAGGGTTTTTTAATAAGGATTTATCTCGGTGAATGACCAAGTGAGATTTTGTATATAAGTAATGAAGTGCCAATAAAATTGAAATGAAACCTATAACTAAATGAAACCATTAACAAAAAAATTTATAATTTGAAAAAATATGGACAATGTTCAATTTTAACACAGTTAGAGTATTTTACAATAAATATTTATAAATATGGTCGACAGGTATCCATGGAAGGTTTTCAACAACCTTTCCAAAGTTTAATCTTTGAGAGGTTGCTTTTACTATATTTTGACAGCTAAACTATTCAAACAAGCAAAAAATAATTTAAGGAAGTCTTTGTTGTTGCTACAATTTGGAAATTACTGGGTTAGCTTCGAGTTGCTTTATAATGATTTTATAATAAAAAACCTGAAATAAAGAAATCCATAACATTTGGCAATCCCGGGGGCCAGGCATCTGTGATTTAATATCAGTTCGATTTCGAAGTTTATAATGTGTTGGTTTTATGTTAACCAACTCAAAAACTGTGTTTGGCGGTTTCAAGACTGTCTTTTTTGGTCTATCCACAAACTGTGCCTTGTTATTTGGCTCTTTGTGTACAAAACTCTACAAACATTTTTATATAAATCTTGTTTTTTTTAGGAAAAAACATTTGGCAGTCCCGGAGCTAGGTGTATGTGATTTAATAACATCAATTCTATTTCGAAGTTTATAATGTGTTGGTTTTACGTTAACCAACTCAAAAACTCATTAAAATTGTACCATCATTTTCATAGCTTAGCACACCATGAATATGCTTTCTATGAGGTGATTCGCAGTTTTCTCGTCACCAACCTTGAATTCAATGGAAAATATAAAGTTTTTTCCGCTCAAACGATGTGGGGATGTGCTCAGTTCCAAAACCTTGAAGGAGTTGCAATCCACATCCTAGCTTGTCTTCCATGCTACCTTTTCTGAGTCCGATAAGATTGTCATCGATGGAAATGAGGAGGAAGTTGTTTCCCTGAGGCTAAAAATGGAGCAGGAAAGGGCTAAGATAAGGGAAAAGAAACAAAAAAAGGCCAAGAATGAGGATGCATTTGTAGATAGGGTTTCCAAGAATGGGGATGAGTTTACAGATAGGGTTTATGTTGATAAAATTGGGCAGAAGGACAATGCAAAGGGGCAATCTGTATATAAGGTTCCTAGAATTCATGTCAAGCTAAAGGGAGAAGAAGTTAGGGACAGTGAAGACAAGGCCAAATCTGCATTGAATAACAATAGATCATGCACCTTCCCACACATGGAAAGAAGCATATGCTTATATTTTCACATCCTCAAAGAAATCATATTTCAAAGAGACTTATTCATGCAGAGCTCTTCCTCTTAATTCCTCCGCTTCCCGATCTACTTTCCCTACTTCTTCTACCTGCCTTGCTTCTTCCGCAGTCGTCGATGTACTCAAGTCATCTCGAGGAGCCAACTAGTAGGTTTCCATTCTCTTCACTTCCTTAGTATACTGTATACCATTCACATGATCCAACCAAGTTATAGGGGACTCATTTGTATTGTGAGGCTGGATGCATGGAAATATGCAGTGATGAGCTACCTCTTTGTGAGATGTAGAGGTGGAATTTCAAGGATTTCGGAGAAGGAAAACTTGTGCTCAAGAAGCCCAAACCCATGAGAAGATATGGGCATGTGATGTCAATGAAAGAAGCCCAAACCCGCGAGCATATCTGGGAATGTGATGTCGATGATAGAGATGCAAGTTCTTTCTGAATAACAGTGTGAAAGTGGGTGGATGTTTAATGGTGTGAAATTCGGTGAATTAGCGGTGGATAGGGGGAAGCTCCTGATAGGCCGTCGATAGACGACGAAATCCTGAGGAGGACCGCCCCTTAATAACACCTTCGGTGTAATTAAATCAAGAGACTTATTACCCTTTTATATTATAATGCCACGATAGCCATATAACTTTTTTCTATACCCATTAATAAGGTTTTGTAAATAGAAAATATGGTGACTTATTGCATCCATTAATACTATCTTTAATGTATGAGTATGGTGATTATAAGTGATAAATAAACTTCACATGATTTTTTTAATTTGATGTAGATATTTCGAAAGGAAAAATCTATCCTATGATGACATATTAATTTATTAGGTGGTTAGAAATATTAGATGTTTAAGAGATCCAAGAAAGTTTTACCATTAAGATAATAAGAAATAAGTTAAATAAAAAGGGTGACAACTCAAGGTTGTATGCCCGCAAAAAAGGTAATTACTTATTTAAAGAAAGCTAAATAACTCTTTTAGTTTGGTAGAATCAAACTATAAAATTTTCACGTCAAGTGAAAAAGAAAGGCACAGGTGATGTGCTGTAGATTGTACCTCGTTCAATGTTTGATAAAATAATAAAAAAACTAACAAATTATTGGTGGGCGTAGCCCATTTTTGGGGTGAACCATGTACATTGGTGTCTCCCTTATGTTTGCACTTGATGTGGTTTATCTTGGCTTTTGATATTTGTGATATATAATGGTTTTTAATTTCTAAATGATTCCATCAAATAATCTTTTATGCCTATTGTATAAATTTATGTTTTAAGTGATGGTGTTAAAAATGCTTGATTATACAAGAATCATGAGGAGAGGTACATTGGGTTTAAAAATTCCATATGGAAATGATTTGTGGTTTTACACAGAGAGCATGTTTGTAAGGCCATCGAAGAATCTTTTACAATAATAATATTTATTCTTTCATTTAAGAATTTAAGAATTAACACACTTAATTGTAATGCCATGTAATTCTTGAGACTAATGTGTTTGGTTGTTGAATGGAAATGTTTACAAAAAAATTATAAATAATTATCTCATTTCCTAAAATGGTAAAGAGGAGATTTTGTTTGCTACCTCATTTTCTAAAATGGTAAAGAGGAGGAGATTGGGAATGTTACAAATGGTATCAGAGCAGGTTTACAACACTCAGACATAATGGAATTTCCTACATTCAGGTATGTTGCAAACTTTTTAATAATTGATTATTTGAATAACAAGATTTACTATTGTCTTATAGGCATTCATTCTATAGAAAATAATGATATTTTAATGATAGGATCATTCAATGATATGAACTAGCTTGCGTAGAGTTACGAGCTTGAATATATGAAACTAGTTGTATAACTTAAATGAAATATGAAAATAAATGGATGAAGAGTGAAGTTTTAATCGAGCTCCGACAAAGTGATGTGTTCAATTTCCTTATATATTTTGAATGATGTTTAGTATTAGAAAGAGACTATGTGTTAACATGTAGCTAGTATGTTACTTCAATACACTTAGAGACATTATAATGGACATTTTATACATATTAACCGTATTTTAGTGTTAAAGTTTGTTCCTGTTAAGAAGTAACTATACACCTAGATTCCTTACAAGGATAAGCATCATTATGTGACAAGGTTTAATGCTAGAAACTAAATGAAAGAGGATTATAATATTTGGAAGATAGGTTATTGAGATAAGATTGTAAATTGATGGAATAAACAAGTGGCAGTTTTAATTGTGTGAAGAGCTACTCCTAAAATAAGATTGGTGTAGGTGCAATTTAATGACATGAATTAATATATCATGTAATCATAACTTCTAATGTACTTGGTTTGTTTGGTTAAAGGTTGCTAGAAAAGAATACAAATGTATGTTAACAATGTTCATTATTTCATGTGCATAATGGTATTTTACATTGCAAGATTAAAGTATAATTCATTGAAATTCCATTAGAGAAGTTGAATGCATGGTATCAATAATATGAGTTAAGGACATTGAAGAGGAAACACCAAAAGCTTATAGAAAATAAGAAATGCATTTTGCTTAAAGTACACATCAATGAAAGGTTTATATAAGTGTAGTTACGGTTACTTTGTCATGAAGGTGATTCTTTGAGATTATGCAAAAGACTAGTTGTTGTATCAAGAGAGTATGGACACCCTAAATAGAAACTTACTATTATATTTTGTTTTTTGCTTTATGAGATTATGATGAAAATAATTTTGGCAAGAATTGTGATTAATGTATGCAAGTGTGCATGGTTACAAGAAGCACTGCCACATGGGGATCGATAAGATAAGCAAGGACACAAGATAAAATTTTAGATTGAAAAATGTAGCATCTAGAAACACTATGATTCCTAGATTATTATGAAATATTAGTAAGATGTTATCATCTGATTAAACAAACATATTTTGACAAAAACATAGTTTATAACTTAACATGATAGATGTTTACAAATTCTACTAAAATACTTGATTATGGTAACTGCAACATTATTAAGGATGATGAGTGGTTTACACGGCATGTCTATGATAAGGATATTGTTTCGTAAAATCATTTGAATTAGTTTGTATATGCATAAATACTAGAAGTATCAAATTATGCATATTTATAAAGTGTTGATAAATATGTGGGGTGTGTAATAATGTTATTTGATGTCTGGAATACTTAAACAATAATTCCTTGATGTTGAAAAGGTAAGTTCTGTAACATCATGATTTTTTAGTTACCATATTGGTATAGTGTTAATTCGGTGGGATCAGGAACATAAAAAATGATCTGAATGATAAAAAATTTGGTTGATGTGGAGACTGGAACATTGAATATGCTCCGTGATGATTATGATATTTTGTGCAAATCATTGTTTCTTTTGAAATGATATCAAACATATCTTGTTTTAATTGACAAAAACTTGGGTTTAAAACAGTTACTATATCCTCAACATTCTTTACGAAGACAAGTGGCCAGTACTAAAGGGAGTTGGTTATTGCTATAAAAGTCCTAGGCATAGAGGAAAATGGGCATGCATAAAGATGTGAAAAAGGAAAAAGGAAGCAAGAGAGTTTCCAGTGATCATGAAAGTGAAGGCTCTAAACTTTGTATTCATGTATTAGCGCAGAGATGCCATAGAGAATCTGTGGGATGTTAGGCTCTGTACTAGAACCGTTAGTGAAGCATAAGAGAATGCTAGGTTCTGGAGTAAACAACTCTCTCTAGTTACTAGTGGCAACTTGACGCTGCAAAAAAACAATTTTAAACTTAAGATTATGAGAAATTAACTATATAGTTGTTTAAACTCTCAATTTCAAAATTATATTTATATAGAAATTAATTAACTTGTTCCAAGAAACTTTTGTACCCTAAACAAATATTTTTAGGACACGTATACATGATTAACCAATTTATGAAGATGAAGAAGACAATTAGATATTTGAACTATGTCATTAAGCAAGATAAACTGAGTTTGGTGTTGAGAGTATTTGCTCTAAAGCACCTAATATGTTTAGGCTTTGCAATTTTTGATAAATTGGTACAGAGTTTCCAAGGAGAACCCAGGTGAGGTGTTAGGTTTTTGTAATGATATATTTGTGATGTTAAGATTTCAATATCATATATATGTGGGATTTCAAGTTCTATGTAGGAGATATGCATCAGAGTTCTAATGTAACACACCTAGAACTGAAAAATAAATATTTTTATTTATTTCAAAAACCATTATGTTAAATTTATTGTAAAGTTTTTATGACCAAGTTGGTCAAGGATGACTGTAATTGAAGAATTATTTATTTTAATAATTAAATATAAGAGACACCTATCTAAGTGAGACTGTTGAATGAGTGTTCACTGACCCACTAGGAGGAATGAGCAGCTGTAGTAGGTTGTTTGACAAGTTGTAGCACTAGCATTTCACTTTCTAGTTGTTGCATGAAGCTTAATCCCTAAAATTGTGGTCATGTTCCCTAAGAGGGGGAACTGAGATGGTGGCTCATTTAATTCCAAAACTGACCCAAAGACCTAGGCAATCTTATAAATACCATCAATTTGAGCAGGAGGCTCACTACTCATTATGTTTCCAAGTGAATGAACTTCGTGACTGCTGCAAACTGAAAAGTCATGCACACAAGGAATTTGATGAGATGATAGTTAAAGTGAAATTGCTGAGTTAAGTCTACTACTGAGTGTTAAGTGGTAGCAAGTTGTTGTGTGGGCTATTATCTAGTGATCTTCATCCTAGTGGTTCAGTACACATGTTCGTGGGTCGTAAGAAAGTAATCTTGGATGCTTTAGGAGAAGGTTGGGTGGAACAGTATCCTTTGGGTGTTTCTCACCTTCTACACAGTATCCAGGTTCTAACTGCTGTTATTTATCTGTGAATTAATTCTATGTTAGTATTCTTAGTTAGAAGTATGCTCAGTATCTGCAAAAGTTTAATAATAATTGTAGGTTATTATCTACGCTCTATACTCTTTATCTGAAAGTTCTGTATGAATCGGTTATCATCCACAAAGTTATTGGAAAGTGCTATTTATTGTTCTAAGAGAAGAAAACTGAAATTTAAGTAAAGGTTTAAATTTACCGATCTAGTGTTTTCTGTTAGCTTAATTATTTGTGATCTAATTCTATGTCAGTATTCTTAGTTAGAAGTATGCTGAGTAGCTACAAAAGTTTAATAATAATTGTAGGTTATTATCTATGCTCTATACCCTTTATCTGAAAGTTCTCTATGAATAGGATATCATACACAAAGTTATTGGAAAGCGTTCTTTATTGTTCTAAGAGAAGAAAACTGAAATTTAAGCAAAGGTTTAAAGTTACTGATCTAGTGTTTTCTATTAGGTTAATTCTTAGCTGAAATGATGTTTTTCCCTTTTCTTGTATATTTATATCTTAATTATCTTAATCTATTATAATATTCATGGTAAGTTCCGGTTAGTCTAAGTTTTAAAAGAAGATAACACATATATTAAGTGAATCCTAGGAAGAACCCTATAAATACCTATTACAATTTATGGAGATTATAAGTAACTACTTAAACCTGTTAAATCTTAATAAGGACAAAAACCTAAGATATTTTTATAATTTAAATAAGGAATATGTTTGAATAATCTAGTTAAGTGCTATAATCAAACTAAAACATCGGGTTCAAATCTATAACCTGGGATAAAGAAGCTGCACATAGCACATAAACATATTAAAGAATTTACAAGATAAAAATCAAACAATGATTTGAAACTAGTATCAAAACCTTATGTCTGTCTAACTTTGCACAATGATGTCAAATTTTTAAACAAATTCCAATCTATGGCTGAGTTCTAGCCTCACAAACCAAAAACTTAGTTACTGATAGGGTAAACAAACTTAACTTTTAAATAAAATACCAAATCGAGATTATCGACAAGCCACAACACTGTTTTGCAGGTTGTTGACCATGTTAGTATTATCATCTATAATCTATTACTTACAGAAGAAAATTGCAATAGCCTCAGGGCTTAAGTCAGACAATTAAAAATGAAAACAACTTTACCCCTTTAAAAAGTTTAAATTTTTTTACAGTGGCCTCATGACCCAAAATTTTCTCTAGTAGCAGAATAATGGCCTCATGGTCTAAAATCTATAACATATCCGTTACAAGAATACCCAAGGATTCACGGCCTGCTATTTATCTCATTAAAGAAAAAAACACTGGAAAACTAAGATAGTATGTGAGATTGCAACAGTAAAAGCCTCACGGGATATCTTCAACTTTATAAAAACCTTTTCCATAAAATGATAAATAAGCAGTATCTTATTGACAATGGTTCTATGGCCTATCTCAAATTCAAGTGTGACAGGGTAAAGGCCCCATGGCTGAATTATCAGTTTTATAAAAACAACAAAATGATAAATCAATCTCGGATGAGTCATTTACATAACCAAAGAATCAAAATATAGTATTTTTCCTACTTTACGCATCTACTGAAGAAATGTACAGAACACCCACTATCATAATAACATGTTCATGTTTAAAACAAATCTACAAGACTGCTAATCCAAGCACAAAATGGTGTCATATAAAATCCAATCCCTCATGGGTTTCTTATATGTTAAACAACTTTACAATGTTAAAAACGATAGTAGTAGAAACTGTTCAAAGTACACCGTAAAAACCAAAAGTAAACCATGTCAATAAATAGATGTGGCATAGTCACTAGGACTCCACAGATGAAGGGTTATCCTATACATTGACCAGTATATTTTCCTCACGACTTACCAAAGAGGGTTATCACCTTCACGCAGGAAAGGGAAAGCGTAGAGTTGGATCCAAACAGCCATGCCATGGAAAACATAGAACAAGCCACAATAACTTAAGTCTCAAAACTAAGGAAAGGAAAGATTCAAGTCTTACCTGAACTAGAATCCTTTGTTTCCATGACAAACTAAATACACAGTTTGTTCCGTGAAGGGACTCCTGCACGAGAACCATTACAATGGTCAAGTCCTGGAGGGATTAAAATTATTATTGAAAGAAGAAAAGAAATGATATTTAAAAAATAAAAATGAAATATCTTACCTTTTGGAATATCTAACAAGGTCGTCCTCAGAAGCAAGAATCCTATATTCAGAGTTAGCACTTCGTTGAACAGAGCCATGCAAAACAACAATAGGTCCTAGAGGAGAAGGAAGGAGGTCGAGGGTCGAGCACCTCAGCTCCTCCACCTTGAAATTATAGAATAACTACATAAAAACATAGTTGGAGGCACGTTCAAGCCTCACAAAGCACCAAAAAAAAAACCTTACGATGAAAAACTTCAAAGTTCAAGCCTGCACCTTCCTTGAGACACCATAAACCCCTAGGATTCTGTACCATGTTCTTTAACTGACAGTTGGTATAGTAAATCCCTTCACATGGCCTACATGTGAAATCATTAAATTCACAATCCTTGCCAATATTGTCAAACTTCATCGTTGTCGAGCTAAGTCAACCATCGGGGCAGTTAAGAGTTTAGGCACTTTGGCATAGTTCTCTTGTGACGGTATTTATGGTTCATGAATTAACATATAGTATGGTGAGATAACAATCATATGAATTTTTATTTAGGACTTGGTCATAATATAAGTTGTTTTCAACCCCTTGGTGTCCCACCTTTTTCTTAGGATGAATGATACCTTGTAGCTTAGGAATTTGTTTGTTTAGCTAGAGAGTTAAAGGTTAGTTGCTTCACTTGCACAAGGAAACCGATAGTTTTTGCGTTATCCATAGAGGCTAAGTAAGAACTGAGATCCTCTCCCTACTAGATAGAGGATAGGTACAGCCAAAGAAGAGAGAATAAAATAGTTTTATGACACTTTTCAACGGACATAAAAAATATTTAAGTTTAGCAACACTTAAGTAGTGACTTTATTTTACCACACAACAAGATTTCTCATAATAAGGACATGTTGATGAAAACCAAACATAGTCTTTTAAATCTTGCAGTCTATTGTGTTTATGTCACTACCACAACTGTTAAAGAGTAAAATTTAAACATCTCATAGATTTATCTGTATCGGAAATTACAGATTAACATGTATTAATTTTTTTTTCTTCGTAATTTAGGGATGTTACATGTGGTATCAGAATGAGTTTATAAAGACTAGTCCTGATTGGTTCACTCGCATACAAACCAAAAACCAATATATTGATTATGTTTTAAATTTATTTCTGTCCTGAAATATACAAATTTGTTTTGCAGGAAAATTAGAAGGTGTTGAAGCATCTGCTGGAAATGGATCTCAACACAATAATCCAGACAACATTTATGTAGAACTAAATTGTCCACCTTCAGAGCTATTACAAATAGTTAAAGAGTTGATGAGATACAAACTTTAAAAATAGATAATGAAAGACTTCTGGAATTGAACCAGATTTTATTAGACAAAATACATAACAGAGGAAAAGCTAAAAGAAATGTTTATGAAATTGATTCTGAAACAATGTCCTATATAAGGGAAAGAGAATAAAATATTCTGATAGTGAATCTTTTTTAGAGGTTAATGCAAGGTCTCATAGGGGAAGGTATACATACACAAGTGAAAGTAGTGAAAGCGACCGTAAACCAAGAAAAAAGAAGCATAAACCTTATGAAGAGGTTTCAAGGGAATTTAAAAAGATAAAACCTCCCATGTTCAACGGAGAAGTAGAAAAGGGTGAAGAAGCCGAGGCTTGGTTGTTGGGAATGAAGAAATATTTAATGATTTATAACTACTTTGACAGACTAAAAGCCCGGATGGCTATCTACAACTTAACTGAAAAAGCTCACATCTGGTGGTAAGACTTAAAAAGAGTCAAAAACCTTAAGTAAAAGTATCTAACCTGGAGAGTCTTTAAAAAGTATTTTAAAATGACGTTTTTATCTAAACAGTACTACGAAGAAAGATCTAAATAATTTTATGAACTAAAACTAGGTTCAATGTCAATGAAAGAGTTAAGTAGCAATTTTTTAATTCTGTTAAGATATGTACCTTATATAATTGACGAAAAGTCTAAAATACAAAGATTTTTAAGTTGTCTTCCCTCTAGATTCAAGGATATAATTGAGTTTGATAATCCTAAGACCCTTGAAGAGGAAATGAGAAAGGTTGACTTCTGTTATGAACAGAGTAAAAAGAGAGAAAACATACTTAACTGGAAGAATAAAAGAACAAGTAATTTTGATCAAAAGAGAAAGGCTTTTAAGTCAAATAAAAGTTTTGAAAATAATTCCTGGAATTTCTCCAAGAATAACTATCAAGGAGCATATTTTAAAAATAAAACACAAGAAAATACTACAACACGAAAATGCAAGGAAATTCCTAATGGTTATGTTAAAAATAATGAACATAAGGAACCTGTAAAGTGATGGGAATGTCAAGGACCGCATTATGCCAAGTGTTGTCTAAACAAGAAATGGAACTTTAGAAATGTGCATACCATTCAGGAAGAAGAAACATTTGGAGGTGTAGCAAATGAAATGCCAAGAATAAATGCAGCATTGGAGAACTGGAAGGCTGATCATCAGATTTCCATGGTGGAAATACAAGGTATGATACAAAACCAACCTGTTTCCATTGTGATTGACCGAGGTGATAGCTTAATTTATGTGTCACCTAGCATAGTGGAAAAATGCAATTTATCTTTGAAAAAGTTTGAAAAGGCTTGGCTGGTCCAGTTAGCTACAGGAGCTAAAAGGAAAGTGGTTAATTATGTTGAAAACTGTGATTTGTTTATGAGTCAGTTTAAAAATCTAGTCAAGTTAAATGTGTTACCGTTAGCATCTTATGATGTCCTAATAGGTATGGATTGGATGAAAAAACATCAAGTAATTTTAAATTTCTGTTGCTAAGTTTCTGTGGTGGTAGGTTTTATATGAAGAAGCTGAAGATTAAGAAAACATTTACTTATTTAAATGATATATGAGAAAGGATTATAGTTAAAGGAATACCTAGCAAAATTTCTGTTAGACAAATCTCAGCCTTACAGATGAAAAAGGTTGTAAAAAAAGGCTGTAAAGTCTTTATTGTACATATAATAAATAACGAACAAATTGATGAAGAAGATAAGATAAAATTCAATGATATTCCAATCCTACAGGATTTCTCAGATGTTTTCTTGAAAGAAATTGCAGGATTACCTCCAAAGAGAGATTTGGATTTTACAATTGAATTAGTACCAGAAGTTGTACCTAATTCAAAGGATCCTTATCGAATGAACATTCTAGAACTGAATGAATTAAAATTACAATTGCAAGAACTAATAAACAAAAACTATGTAAGACCAAATTATCCCCTTGGGGAGCACTTGTCCTATTCATTAAGAAGAAAGACGGTACATTACATCTATGTATAGACTACCGTCAACTGAATAAAATGACAGTTAAAAATAGATATCCTCTACCCTGCATTGATGATGTGTTTGATCAGATACACAGAGCGATGATATTTTCAAAAATAGACTTGAGATTTGGATATCATCAAGTCAGAATTAAAGACGAAGGTATTTTTAAGACTGCTTTCAGAACTAGATACAGGCACTATCAGTTTGTGGTTATGCCTTTGGGCTAACAAACACTCCAGTGGATTTTATGTGCTTAATGAACAGTCTCCTAAGAAAATACTTGGATAAATTTTTTGTCATCTTTATAGATGACATATTACTTTATTCTAAAACAAAAGAACAACATGACAAACACTTGCAGACAATACTACAAGTTTTAAGAGAACATAAACTGTATGCTAAGTTCAGTAAATGCAAATTTTATAAAGATAAGATACAATATCTAGGGAACGTGATATCTGAAAAAGGGATATCGGTTGACCCGGATAAGATAAAACAATAATTTACTGGCCTGTCCCCAAGGACGTAACAGATGTATGATCATTTATGGGAATAACAGGTTATTACATGAATTTATACAAGAATTTTTGAAAATCGCAAATCCTATAACATCTTTACAGAAAAAGAGAAAAAGATTTGTCTGGGATAAAAAATGCGAAGAAAATTTTAATAAATTAAAAGAACTATTAACCAATGCACCCATTTTAATAATAGTAGATCCAGACAAAGATTTCATTGTAAGCACTAATGCATGCAATGAAGGTTTGTGTGCGGTACTTACACAAGAAGGTCACGTAATTTATTATGAATCAAGGAAGTTAAAAACACATGAAAAGAATTATGCAACTTATAACTTAGGGTTGGTTTCCATAATCCATGCTTTAAAAATGTGGCGCCATCATCTAATAGGTAAAAGAGTTCTGCTAATGTATGATAACATAAGCTTGAAGTATTTGTTTGATCAACAAAATCTAAATGCAAGGCAAGCTATACAGTTAGCTCTCCTTAGCAAAAATGATTTTGAAATCAAACATATTAAAGGAAATGAAAATAAAGTGGTTGATGCCTTAAGAAGAAATGAAATAACCAGTTTTATAGCTGCCATTAGTAGTTATAAAATCGAATTAGATGATAAATTGGAAAAATGAATAAAACTGGACATAGAATACCAAAGTTTAAGAGAAAAAGTAAGTCAGAATGCATCTGAAAATATAAATACAGTCTACAGGTTAAATGAAAAAGGCTTAATATTGTATAAAAAAGGACTTTATATGCCTAACATACTACAAGTTAAACTTCTAGTTTTAAATGAAGTACACAGAAGTCCTTATTTCGGACATCTGGGGTATCAAAAGATGATAACAATGTTGAGCAAAAATTATTTATGGCCTCATATGAAGAACGAAGTTGCTGAATTTATAGCTAGGTGTATATAATTTCAGCAAGTTGAAGCTGAACATCAACACCCAGTAGGTCTTATACAACCACTACCAATTCCAAATTGGAAATGGAAAGTTATCGGTCTTGATTTTATAACTGGTTTGCCTAAAAATCATAAACAAAATGATTCAATAATAGTAGTGGTGGACAAACTGAGTGAGGTAACTCACTTTATACCTGTTAAAACAACTCATAAAGCTGCTAACATTGTTGACATCTTTATGAAGGAAATCTTTCGTTTGCATGGAATTTTGAAGGAAATAATTTCTGACAGAGATCCTAAGTTTACTGGTAATTTTTGGAAATCTTTATTTAAAGGACTAGATACTAAATTAAATTTTAGTACTGCTTATCATCAACAAATAGATGGAAAAACATAAATAGTCAATCAAATACTAGAAGATATGTTACAAATGTATGTTAGATACTATCCCAAGAAGTGCGAAGATTATTTGCACTTAGTTGAATTTGCATATAATAATGATTATCAAGCTTCAACAAAGCTTAGTCCTTTTGAAATATTATATGGTAGGAAATGCAATACTCCTATTACATGGAGTAATCGAGTTGATAGATTGATGTTAGGACCTGACTTGTTAAAAGAACTAGAACTAACAGTGAAACATGAACAAAGCAATTTCAAAACTGCTCAGGATAGACAAAAGAGTCATGTCGACCTTAAAAGAACTCCAAAAGAATTCCGAGTAGGTGAGCTTGTATTTGTTAAGTTAAAACCCAAAAAGAGATCCTTTAAACTAGGGAGTTGTGCTAAATTAGCACCCAGGTATTGTGAACCATTCAAAATATTAGCAAGAGTGGGGCCAGTGGAATATTAGTTAGTTTTTCCACCTAAGCGTAGAATACATAATGTCTTTCATATTTTTATATTGAAAAAGTATGTACACAATGCTACTCATGTGATCAGTTGGATTGTGATTCAGGTAGAATATGAAGAAGATTTTCAGATGGATCCATACTCCATTCTCGACAAGAGGGAAGTTTTTCTCCGGAATCACACCATTGGACAGGTAAAGGTGCAATGAAAACACCTCATTTCAGATGAAGCAACCTGGGAAATAGAGAGCGATATATGGGTGGCATATCCAGCTCTATTCTAGGAAGAATCAGATTAAACTTAAGCAACATCGAGGACGATGTTGAACTTAAGGGGGGGTTTGTAACACACCTAGAACTGAAAAATAAATATTTTTATTTATTTCAGAAAACATTATGTTAAATTTATTGTAAATTTTTTATGACCAAGTTGGTCAAGGATGACTGTAATTAAAGAATTATTTATTTTAATAATTAAATAGAAGAGACACCTATCAAAGGGAGACTGTTGAATGAGTGTTCACTGACCCACTAGGAGGAATGAGCAGCTGTAGAAGGTTGTTTGACAAGTGGCAGCACTAGCATTTCACTTTCTAGCATTATCCCTTAAATTGTTGTCATGTTCCCTGAGAGGGGGAACTGAGATGGTGGCTCATTTAATTCCAAAACTAACCCAAAGACTTAGGAAATATTATAAATACGATCAAATTAAGCAGGAGGCTCACTACTCATTATGTTTCCAAGTGAATGACCCTTGTGACTGCTGCAAATTGAAAAGTCAGGCACACAAGCAATTTGATGAGGTGATAGCTAAATTGTAATTGATGAGTTAAGTCTTCCACTGAGTGCTAAGTGGTAGCAAGTTGTTGTGTGGGATATTATCCAGTTATCTTCATCCTAGTCGTTCAATGAGCAGGATTGGGGGTCCTAAGCAAGTAATCTTGGCTGCTTCAGGAGAAGATTGGGTGGAACAGTCTCCTTTGGGTGTTTGTCCCCTTCTTCATATTATCCAGGTTCTAACTGCTGTTATTTATCTATGATTTAGTTCTATGTCAATATTCTTAGTTAGAAGTGTGCTTAGTAGCTGCAAAAGTTTAATAATAATTGTTGGTTATTATCTACGATCTGTACTCTTTATCTGAAAGTTCTGTATGAATAGGTTATCATCCACAAAGTTATTGGAAAGTATTCTTTATCATTCTAAGAGAAGAAAACTGAAATTTAATTAATAGTTTAAAGTTACTGATCTAGTGTTTTCTGTTAGGTTAATTCTTAGCTTAAGTTATGATTTTTCCTTTTCTTGTATATTTCTATCTTAATTATCTTACTATATTATAATATTCAAGGTGAGTTTCAGTTAGTCTAATTTTTAAAATAAGATAACACATATATTAAGTGAAGACTAGGAAGAACCCTATAAAGACCTATTACAATTTACGGAGATTATAAGTAACTACTTAAACCTGTTAAATCTTAATAAGGAAAAAACCCTTGGAGTGTTTTATAATTTAAATAAGAAATGCCTTTAAATAATATAGTTAAGTGCTATAATCAAACTAAAATAGAGGGTTCGAATCTATAACCAACCCAGGATAAAGAAGCTGCACATAACACATAAACATATTAAAGATTTTACAAGATAAATTTTAAACAATGATTTGAAACTAGTATCAAAACCTTATGTTTGTCTAAATTTGCACATTATGTCATATTTTTAAACAAATTTTAATCTATTATTGAGTTCTAGCCTAACAAACCAAAAACTTAGTTACTTTTAGGATAAACAAATTTAACTTTTAAATAAAATACCAAATCGAGGTTATCGAAAGGTCACAGCACTAGATTGCAGGTTGTTGGCCATGCTAGTGTTATCATCTGTAATCTATTACTTAGAGAAGGAAATTGCAACATCCTCTGGGCTTAACTCAGACACTTAAAAATAAAAACAACTTTACCCCTTTAAAAAGTTTAAAATGTTTGACAGTGGTCTCACGACCCAAACTTTTATCTAGTAGCAAAATAATGTCCTCACAACCTAAAATATGTAAACATATTCATTACAATAATACCCAAGGTTTCATGGCATGCTATTTATCTCATTAAATAAAACAACATTGGAAAACTAAGATAGTATGTAAGACTGGAACTGTAAAAGCCTCACAGGATACCTTCAATTTTATAAAAACCTTTTTCATAAAATGATAAAGAAGAAGTATCCTATTGACAATGGCTCAATGGCATATCTCAAATTTAAGTGCGGCGGGGTAAAGGCCTTGTAATGATCCAAATTTTACATTGGGTCACAATGGCCAAATCACATTTTCCATATTCATGAAAGTTGTCAAAGGGATGCTAAAAGTCAAATACTTGCCAAAGTGGAAAATCACTAGTTTCCTAGCTTAGGGGTGGAAGCTTTGAGATTTGGAATAAGGGGGGTAATAAATTATGTTTAGACATTAGAAGGGGATAAATATTTAATAATGTAGCTTATCAAATAAATACAAGAGAAAATGGAAGTGACAATGGAGCATGAAGACACATGGAGACTATGGGGCCCACACTAGCTAGAATTCCTATGTTAAATGGTATCTTTCTCTTGCAAATTTGAATATATGGGAAGTCTAATGTTTTTGTATGGATTATAATGTTAATATAATTGTCCATATACTTCATAGGTCAAATTTTGGATTAATTTTAACTTACATGGGAGAGGAAGAGCCAAATGGGAGTTTCATGGACACTTGTCTAGATTCCCCTTACATTTATGACATCTATGACAGCAATGATGGATATTCTATGACAATTATGACACAAGAAAGATTTCAAGGCTGACATACTGACATACTAACATGTTAGGACTGAATATATCATCTTAGAGGTCGAATTTGGGAGTTGGAGAAGGCCAAGAGGCTCCTACTCAAACTTGGGAGAAGAGGAAAGGTGAAGAGAGAGGCCACATGGCATAACATGAGCAGCCACACTAATTCGACTTGGATTTGGTTTATGGATGGATTTGGAACCTTATAATACTAATAATGTTTGTAAAATACAGGGATCATCCATGAGAAGAAGCTTTTGCTCATTTGTGAATTGTGAAAGCTAGTGGATGACTAGTTTTCTTGCTTAAGCCAATTTCGAGGGTGAAAGATTCCCATTCTAGTTGGTGTTTGGAAAGGCCACTCAGGTATTTCATGGATATTTAATAGAGTCTTATTTTTAGGTGTAATATATAGAAAATCATGTGGATTCTTCTATTGTAGCACTCTCTCTCAACTATTTCCAGTTTTCACACCATATTCATGCAAATGGAGGGATTGCACTTTGGGTAAGCTATTGATCTCTTTGGGGAAGATTCTAATGCCAATTATATTATGTTATAATTTATATGGTCTATATTTCATGTTCATAAGACTCTCAGGTCAAAATACCCAAAATAATTCATGTAAAAATGTTGAACAATGAAGAAATAGTGTCATTTCCCCACTATCTTGTTGTGAACCATTGCAATGCTGATGATTTTGAATTGGGAGAGAATTTAATTGTTCATTTATGATTGTAATTAGTTCAATATTATCTGTTCTTAATTCTTAGAAATTTTCAAGTCTAAATTCCCAAGAGTTGTATGTCAAAATGACTTTTAATGAGCAAACAATGACCATTTCCACTCCATTTTGATATATGCCATGGTAATGCTTATTATTTCGAATGGAGGAATGTATATATAATAAATGTATGATGGATGGACTATACATAATGTGTATTTCAAGTCTCATGTTCAGTACTTAAGCATTGGAAGCCATTTTACTCATTTTTATTGCATTGGGAGAATATTTGGAGCATTTTCCCCAAGGGCCGAAATTATGACTTGGGAGTTGTTTTGGAAAGAATTATAACATCCTGTATAAACTAAAACATGATTCATATGAGACTTTGAAAAGGTCCCTTACACATAACCGTCCTTTTCTCATAAATTAAAGTGACTCTTGGATCGTTTGTGAATCCATTTCCGACAATTATCTAGGGGGAATTGGAGCCCCAATTTGCTAGTAAAGACTCCTGCTTTGAACAAAACATTAAACAAGTTTAAAGAAGTAATTAGGAGGTCACAAAACATACATTAACATCATATTAAATTTATATTATCATTCATGTACCTTCAGAGAAAATTTGGAAGCATTTGGGTCAATTTGGAGGTCTAGACATCAAAACTAGTCAAGAGCCAAAATTGTGAAAAAATTGGAAAATTGGGCATTTTAAAAAAATTCCAAAAAGGAGACATTACAGTGGTACCAGAGCATGATATTGGAACCTGATTTGGTTTTATATTTATGAGTACAATAATTCGGGTACCACCATTATATATTGTAACCAAAAGTGCTTTTGTTGAAGAGGAAAAAAAAAGTAGGAGAAGAAGACAATTTTTTGGAAACTATGACTAGGCATGAAAAGAGAACCTCATATGATGGTGAGGATATAATAAAAAGAATGGAACCTATATTTGAATACATGACCAAGAATATTATGAAAGGATTTGAATTTTTGGCTATCCAAAGTTGGGAAAAATATATTGATTTTAACAAAACCAAGGGGGAAAATGCATCAGTTTGCTTAAAGGAGCAAAAGGAGGAGACCCATGAACCACCTAGTTCTGAAATAGGTGGAGTAGAAGAAGTATTACATGAATATGATCGAAATTCACTCCCAAGTGACTTTGACAAATATGAAGAGACATCACATGAGTATGAAGAATTTTTTATTAAAAATACTGAAGATAATTTTGAGACACATGCTACCTTGGAAATGAAACAAAGAGAATCTACTGATGGATGCTTGAACTATGAAGGAGTACCTACTTATGGGAACTCACAACTCTATGTTTTTGACATAGAGATCATATTTCAAAATGTTTCTGCAAGCCAAAATTCCATTAAACATGAAAATTAAGACCTTGTAGCAGTTGAAGAATAAACAAGATCAATTTCCCCATCACCACTTGAGCTTCATGAAGTTGGTCCAAGCAAGAAGGAAGAAGATGAGGAGGTTCATTTGCAAGAGCCTCATTTTATTTAAGAGTCCTTAAATATGAATGAAAATAAGATACAAAAGGCCCTTAGCATACTCCATGAAACTCAAGCATTGGTATCAAATTCTTGTTGGAGAGCTACTTCCTTGGAGGATCCATCCTTCCTTGAAGACATGGAGAAGATCCAAAGAGAAATGTGTAACATCAAAGGTAATTTCATGTCTTTGATTTTTGATATAAAAAATTTCATTGAGCTTATTGAATGATTACATGAATCCTACTTGAAGAATAATGAAGTTATTGATAATCTCACAATTCAAAATGAGCAACTTCTTGAAAAGTTGCAAGACACTTGTTTTCCCTCCGATGTTTCAGATTTTCATAAGGTAGATTGCTTGGAGGATTCCCATGACATGATGGATCATGATAAACATGAAAAACTGCAGGTTCTTGATGTGCTTGAGGATTATAGTGATGAGATCCAATCACTAGTAATGGTGGAAGAGGAACTTGAGTTGCCTCCTGAAAATGGTTACACAATTTTTGAAGAAGTGCATATTTCCACCACCTTGGAACCAACCCATGAGGAAATTTTTGCATTTTCTAGGGAGGTGAATAATCCTACCCTTATGGATACTTCACATTATGACAATTTTTCACTTACTGATCATTTGGGTGATCTGGTTCTTTCTTCTACATCCTATACTTCTAAATTTTGCAGCAGTCATCCTAATGAAGTATGGGAGAAAGGTTTCTTTTTTATGGTGCCACATGAAGAGCATGGAAATTATATTTCTCCTTTTGATGATAAAATTATTAGAGAACCATATTATTTACATTTGCAGCAGCATCCTATATTACATTATGATTATACACATCTACATGGGTGCACCTATGATGTTCATTTGAGTCACTTGAAGACTCATGGTTTTTCTTGCTCAACACTTGGTTCATTTGATGTTGGAGGAACTTCATCCAACACTTGGGTGAATAGGGATATGATCGAGGAACATTATTATTGGAAGTAACATCCTCTGTTATTTCATGATGATATACATATTCATGGGTGTATTGATGAGACTTCTTTGAGACACTTGAAGTGTTTGTGTTTTATTTGCTCCTTATTTGGTTCATATTTTGGTGGAGGTTCTTCATTCACTTCTTGGATGAAAGAAAAAATGGCTAATTATTATTTTGATGCATATTACATTCTTTGGGAGTAGAATTATAGGACATGGGATCCTCACCTATGTCATTGGAGCAGATTTGATTGTTCACTTGAAGCATGTATGCACTTGGAAAATGGTAGTCTACTCACTAGGAGGTATAAGCACTTCCATGATTTCTTGGTGAGGCACCTCCTTGATGTACATTATTATTATGTTGTTATGTAATTTGATAATATATATTATGCACTCATGATGTTTGGAAGAATACATACAAGAAAATGGGATCCATGAATTCTCTTTCCAAATGGTATGGGTTGGAGAGCACTCTTAATTATTGGAGTGCAATGCAAGCAATGTGACCCTGGTATAGTGTTTAGTCCCATTGATTTCAAATTATTTGGGAAACAAGCAGTATGGGAGATGGATTCCACACTTAATAAGGTTATGTTAATCAGAGTAGTGCAGCAGCAAGCATGGTGGTTGCTCTCTGAAATATTCATGAAATATCAAAGACTCAAGGTGGGTAGCTTAGTGGCAGCTTCAAAGAATCATACAGAAAGAATGTTCTTCAACAACCATGTTTGAAATTGCTTAAGGATAAGAAATAATGGGAAGGTAGGATTTGTAATGTCCCAAATTTTACATTGGGTTACAATGGCCAAATCACATTTTCCATATTCATGAAAGTTGTCAAAGGGATGCTAAAAGTCAAATAATTGCCAAGGTGGAAAATCACTAGTTTCCTAGCTTGGGGGTGGAATCTTTGAGATTTGGAATAAGGGGGGTAATAAATGATGTTTAGAAATTAGAAGGGGATAAATATTTAATAATGTATCTTATTAAATAAATACAAGATAAAATGGAAGTGACAATGCAGCATGAAGACACATGGAGACTATGGGGCCCACACTAGCTAGAATTCCTATGTTAAATGGTATCTTTCTCTTGCAAATTTGAATATATGGGAACTCTAATGTTTTTGTATGGATTATAATGTTAATTTACTTATCTATATACGTCATAGGTCGAATTTGGGATGAATTGTAACTTACATGGGAGAGGAAGATCCAAATGAGAGTTTCATGGACACTTGGCTAGATTCCCCTTACATTTATGACATCTATGACACCAATGATGGAGATTCTATGACAGTTATCACACAAGTTAGATATAAATGATGACATACTTTCATTTCAGGACTGAATAGAGCATCTTAGAGGTCGAATTTGGGATTTGGAGAAGGCTAAGAGGCTCATACTCAAATTTGGGAGAAGAGGGAAGGTGAAGAGAGAGGCCACATGGCATAGCATGAACAACCACACCAATTCGACTTGGATTTGTTTTATGGATGGATTTGGAACCTTATAAGACTATAATGTTTATAAAATATAGGATCATCCATGAGAAGGAGCTTTTTCTCATTTGTGAAATTGTCATTTGTGAATTGTGAGAGCCAGTGGATGACTAGTTTTCTTGCTTAAGCCAATTTCAAGGGTGAAAGATTCCCATCCTAGTTGGTGTCTGGAAAGGCCACTCAGGCATTTAATGGAGCTTTAATGGAGTCTTATTTTCAAGTGTAATCTATAGGAAAGCATGTGGATTCTTCTATTGCAACACTCTCTCTCAACTATTTCTAGTTTTCACACCATATTCATGCAAATGGAGGGATTGCGCTTTGGGTGAGCTATTGATCTCTTTGGGGAGGATTATAATGCCAATTATATTATTTTCTAATGTATATGGTATTTATTTCACATTAATAAGACTCTCATGTCGAAATTCCCAAAATAATTCATGTAAAAATGTTGAACAATGAAGAAATAGTGTCATTTCCCCACTATCTTGTTGTGAACCATTGCAATGCTGATGATTTCAAATTGGGAGAGACTTTAATTGTCCATTTCTGATTGTAATCAGTTCAATATTCTCTGTTCTTCATTATAATAAATTTTCAAGTCAAAATTCCCAATATTTGTATGTCAAAATGACTTTTAATGAGCAAACAATGACCATTTCCACTCCATTTTGATATATGCCATGGTAATGATTATTATTTCGAATGGAGGAATGCATATATGATAAATGTATGATGTCTGGAATATAATTGATGTGTATTTCAAGTCTCATGTTCAGTACTTAATCATTGGAATCCATTTTACTCATTTTTATTGCCTTGGGAGAATATTTGGAGCATTTTCCCCAAGGGTCGAAATTATGACTTGGGAGTTGTTTTGGAAAGAGTCATAACAGCCTGTATAAACTGAAACATGATGCATATGAGACTTTGAAAAGGTCCCTTACACATAACCATCCTCTGTTCATAAATTCAAGTGACTTTTGGATTGTTTGTGAATCCATTTCCGGCAATTACCCAGGAGGAATTGGAGCCCCAATTTGCTAGTAAAGACTCCTGCTTTGAACAGAACATTAAACAAGTTTACAGAAGTAATTGGGAGGTCAAAAAATAGACATGAAAATTATATTTAAGTTATATTATCAGTCATGTGCCTTCAGAGAAAATTTGGAAGCATTTGGGTCAATTTGGAGGTCTAAACATCAAAACTAGTCAAGAACCAAAATTGTGAAAAAATTGGAAAATTGGGCATTTTAAAAAAATTCCAAAAAGGGGACATTACAGGCCTCATGGACGAATTATCAGTTTTATAAAAACAAAAAATGATAAATAAATATCGACTAAGTCATTTACATAACCAAAGAATCAAAATATAGTATTGTTCCTACTTTACGCATCTACTACAAAAATGTGCAGAACACCAACTTTCATAATAACATGTTCATTTTTAAAACAAATCTACAGTACTACTAATCCAAGTAGGAAATGGTGTCATATAAATTCAATCCTTCATGGGTTTCTTATAAGTTAAACAACTTTACAATGTTAAAAACGACAGTAGTAGAAATTGTTCACATGGTAAAAACCAAAAGTAAACCCTGTCACTAAACAACTGTGGCATAGTCACTGTGACTCCACAGACGAAGGGTTATCCCATACATTGACCAGTATATTTTCCTCATAGATTACCAAAGAGGGTTATCACTTTCACACAGGAAAGGGCAACGGTAGAGTTGGAGCAAAAAAGCCATGCCATGGAAAACACAGAACAAGCCACGGTACCTTAAGTCTCAGAACTAAGGAGAGGCAAGATTCAGGTCTTACCCGAACTAGAATCCTTTGTTTCCATTAGGAACTAAATACACATTTTGTTCTGTGAAGGGACTCCTACACTAGAACCATTACAATGGTTAAATCCTAGAGGGATTAAAATTATTACTAACAGAAGAAAAGAAATGATATTTAAAAAAAAAGAAACGAAATCTCTTACCTTCTTAAATATCTAACAAGGTCGGCCTCAGAATAAAGTATCCTATCTTCATAGTTAGCACTTCGTTGAATAGAGCCACATAAAACAACAATAGGTTGTATAGGAGAAGGAAGGAGGTCTAGGGTCGAGCACTTTGGCTCCTCCACCTTGAAATTATAGAAGAGCTACATAACAACGTAGTTGGAGGCACAGTCAAGCCTCGCAGAGCACTAAAGAAAACAAAAACCTTACGATCCAAAACTTCAAAGTTCAAGCTTGCACCTTCCTTGAGACACCATAAACCCCTAGGGTTTCGTACCATGTTATTTAACCGACAGCTGGTACAGTAAATGCCTTCACATGGCATGCCTGTGAAATCATTAAATTCACAATCCTTACCAATCTTTTCAAACTTCATTATTGTTGACCTAAGTTGACCGTCAGGGCAGTTAAGAGTTTAGGCACTTTGGCATAGTTTTCTTGCGATGGTATTTACGGTTCATGACTTAACATATAGTATGGTGGGATAGCAATCATATGAAGTTTGATTTAGGACTCGGTCATAATATAAGTTGTTTTCAACCCCTTGGTGTTCCACTTTTTGTTTAGGATGAATGATACCTTGTAGCTTAGGAATTTGCTTCTTTAGCTAGAGAGTTAAAGGATTGTTCGTTTCACATGCACAAGGAAAATGATGGTTTTGTGTTAGCCATAGAGGCTAAGTAAGACCTGAGCTCCTCCCCCTTCTAGCTACAATATAGGTAGGGCCAAATACGGGAGAATAAAATAGTTTGACGACACTTTTCAATGGATGGAAAATATATTTAAGTTTAGCGATAGTTAATTAGTTACTTTATTTTACCACACAACAAGAATTGTCATAATAAGGACATGTTGATGAAAACCAAACATAGTCTTTTAAATATTGCAGACTATTTTTTTTATGTCACTACCACAACTGTTAAAGAGTAAAATTTGAACATCTCATAGATTTATCTGTATGGGAAATCATAGATTTACATGCATTATATCTTTTTTCATTATTTTTTCATTTTTCATAATTTAGGGATGTTACATGTAAAAAGCTGATGAAGGGTATCATCCTTGTATCAGATTAATATAATAAATACAGGTTGAGGAGGCTTGCATGTGAACTAGTGGTTTCGTGAGGAGATGACCCTCATGTATATATGGCATGTCTGAACTTTTAAAAAATATTTCAGCCAAGAAGTGCTTGGAACATCAATGCTATACAAAAGGTGTGTGTGTGATTTTAGGTATTTTATGCACTATGATGTGACGAAGGATAGAACTTTGGCTGCAAAATTATATATGAGGTGGATCATTGTGTGACAAATGTGATTAAATGATTGTTTTTATGTTCTTTGGTAATGCTATTTAGTTAGTATATGTTCCCAAATATATAATGAATGTAATAATATGCACATGTTATTTTAGTTCCAAATGATTACTTATGTTGCATAACGATGTGCAGATGATTGAATGTACTTGAGAAAGGTACTGCTACACAGAATGTATATATATTGATGATAAAATGGTAAAGTTTTGCACTAAGAGATGAAAAAATACATGAATGATTTGTTTTAAATCGTGAATGTTATATATATATATATGTTATGTATGATTTATAGATGATGCATGTGTATTTAAGAGCAATACTAATCCCTAAATGGTTGATATAAAGAGAAACAATGGTTGGTATACAAAAGAAACTTTGAAGATGTCAAAAGAAATGTCAAAGAAAGCAAAGATAAATGAAGCTCAATAGTACAAGGGCAAATATACATCAAAAACAAAAGTTTGGAACATGCCAACACCAAGGACGGTGTACCTTTAAGGGGGAAGTATGTAACATCCTCGGTAAAAGCAATGTAAGTAAAGTTATTTATTTTCCTAAGACCTAGTAGTTTAAATTTAATGATTAGGTTATAAATTGAAGTAAATCTCTAAATCAAAACTAAACGAGGTTTATTGGTTAAATATATATATTATTGCTTTGGATTTTCACTGGTTGAACACATAATTACTATTATGTGAATTAACAATAAAAATATATAAACCACAAAAATATGATATATGATATAAATATATATATAAACACATGTTCATCTCGTAAAACCATTGCTGAATATAAATATATATAAATCCAAAACATAAAATATTTAAACCACTAAAATATGATATATGATATAAATATATATATAAACACATGTTCATCTCATAAAACCATTGTTGAATATATATGTGTGTGTGTGTGTGTGTGTATGTCTATATATGTATATGTATATGTGTGTGTATATATATATATATAAACACGCTCATCTACTAAAACCTTGCATCGATTTCTTATGAAATTCAATAATAAAAGAATATGTAGATTTTATTAATTGGTCACGCGTTAAAGTAGTGAATACAAGTTTATAGACATTCCCACCCTCCTAATCCTTATTTTACTACACTCCTTGTGTTCATGACGAAAAACAGGTTGTAGATAAAACATGATATATTGCAAATAGATTGTTGGTCTTTATTTTTAACTGAAAATTTTGACACTTTGTTATATAAATATGATTATGGGCCTTGAACCTTCAACACTTTGTTATATATATATATATGATTATGGATATTGAACTGCTCACTCTACTATGTTGTCTCTCTCTTGAAGGTATTATCCTAAATAATTGCATGAAGGATCCATGATCTTAAACATATCTTGTAAAGTAGGACCCATCTCTCCCCATCAAAATTAGAAAGTGTGTCTAGTAGGATCCTAATAAATAACTACCAAAATTAATCATGATTGGCATGCCACGATAGGTATGGCCATCTAAAAATCCAACGTTTGAATAGACTAGAATTTTATATGCAATGGATCCCTATCTCTTAAGTCTATGTATTCTCCATAACTCTCTGGTAGTTGGTGAGTAAGGACATCTCTATAAACTATATATAAATATTGAGGAAACTTTAGAGGACCCTCCTCATATCCTATACTCTTGGTAGTCTCCTCCTCCATAGGAACATCCTCCAAATTCCTTACCCTCTTTCTTTGTGTCCTTGCCATCACCGCCATCCTTAGGTCTCTTAACCTCCTCCTCTCTTCCTATTGTCTATGAACCTCCTATCATCCTTACTGAGTCATATTCTAATCACCAAAAGTCTCCTTGCGTTCCATTCATTGAGCCATCTCTGCCATGTCATCAAACATTTACATTTTACCACCTCCTATTGGTTCATTATAAACCTCATCATGAATGTAGTCTCACACCATATATGGCATCTCCATGTCTATGGGTTCTTTTCAAATAAGCCACCCATCACAAATGTATGGAGTTTCTTTGGGGTGTAACACTAACAATGCCATCCACTCAACAACATTGTATAATACCCACATCTCTAGTTATAACATCTTTCACTCCAATGAATACATTATAGAAGCCATGATTGCTCCTAACTACCTTGGGATAATATGAGTCATCTCTCTTATTCTTATCGCAGGATGCATTCACCCCCTCAATCTAATTCATTACAAAATAGTTCACAGTATGGCTAAGATAGGACATATGTTATTCAACTTGAATTCATATGTTCCTCCAAAGGGCCTCCCCTCACTGGTTGCATGATTCTGAGAATCGCACCACCAGTGAGGGGCAACCCTTTGGCAGCCAAGCGAGCGGAGCTCCACTCCCTCCTCCAAATCGCCCCACCAGTGAGGGGCGAACCTTTGTCGACCAGGGGAGTGGAGCTCCGATCCCTCCTCCCTCCTCCCTTCCCCACCTCCCTCAAGAGCTAACGAGCTTAGCCTAGACGAGTTCAAAGCTAGAATGAGTTCGTGGTTGCAGAACACAACCTCCAGATTTGATAATTCGGTATGAAATCGTTGATTTATTCAAGTGACATGCTTAAGGTGGTGGTGGCAATATTTTAGTTATCCTTTAGACATTTTTGTGTTTTTTCTAATACTGCAGAGAGCTAAGAGAAACCTAATATTCTAGAATGGGGCAATGAAAAAGAGATCATAATTTTAACTAGATATTTTTAGATGCAGTGTGTTGGTACTGTACTACTGAGCGTGCAGGGCTCCTGTAGGCGTTATCCTCCTGTAGGTGCTTCTCTAGGTGCATTTAATGGTGTGGTTTGCTCTGTTGTTCATCGACATCATAGATCGTGTTTAGTTTGAGTGCTTACTCTGGTCCACTGATCCAAGATGAACACTATTATTTTATTACCATAACTCTGATATACCAGTCAAATCTTTTGTAATCAAATCTTTGGTAATAAGTGTATCTCTATCCTGGATCGAGATTGTACCGCTTTTACTTGTTTCGAGAGCCCTAGCTGGTGGGGTGGGTTAGTGCTGGCCAGAAAGATGATTCAAGTTACTGGGATCCTGAACCTACCAAACCCGCTAAGTCTTAATTGAATTGAGCACTAGTTATTTGTTTAGTGAGCGAGCGTAATCTAGAATTAAGAGAGCTGGCTCGGCCTACTTACTTAGGCATGCTCTATATTCAATTCTAATTATAGGGCCCATTTAACGTATAGATAGGGGGACTCGACCTACCCAGGGAAATCAATATCACTGCCATCATTGAATAAAGGGCCCTCCCCCAATATATTTGTATTTCCCTCCTCCAATAGATAGAAAGCTAAATTCCTTTATCGGATCAAGAATGAAAATCCCTACCGCAAGAGATACAGAGGTGAAAGGGGACACTGAACCAAGATATTCTTTGAACCACTACTATAAATGGGCAGGATAGTATTAACTGCTCGATCTCCAGCTAATAGATAGGTATCAATATACTGAGTCTTGATCTATAACTGGCTGGCACTGGGTTAACTAAATTATATGGCTTAATGACAATATATAATGCATGAAGACAGGTCTACCACTCATTTATGAAAATGAATATATAGATATTTATTGCTTGATGCGCGTATATAATGCATGAAGGCACTTTGGCAAATACAGCATGAAAGACGGGAGGGAAGCAATTTGCCTTTCCCGAAAGGCACTTAGTTAGCTAGGGCACTGGTCCTCTCCATCCTGAATACAGGCAGGCAAGCACTGTATTTCCCTTCCCTTTCCCGCCCTCCTAAGACAGCAGGCACCTAGGGTAGAGGAACAAATACTAAGCTGTGCTGGGCAAGGATAAAAAAAAGGAGCATCTATGTGAAAAATTACTTACAAATTACAATGGCAAAGTTAAGAGATGCAAGTATCACGTATAGATGTTAGTATCAGTTGTCTATATCCATTGGACCGCCCCACCCCAATACGTGAGCTATAGTATCGTATGCACATGGGGGAAATAGCCTATCTCGTTTCTGGTTATCGGGGTGGCTTAATTAGCGGGGCGTTCACTTACGAATGAGTCAGCGGATAAAAAATAAAGAGCATAGCAGTCGTGGTGCATTGCGCGGAAGAGAAAGTCTTGTTTTTATGATGATCCGCTTGCCTTCTTCTTTTTGTTGATCGCTAGTGCTTGCCTACTTTATTATAATAGTTCCCCCAGCGATAACCCTTCTTTGTATAATTAATTGAAGCTTCGAACCCTGCTGAGCGTAAAAGGGAATAAAATTGACTATTAATGCCTTGCCCCCAAAAGCATGAGGTTTCGCTCACCAAAAGGCATCCCATGAGGTTCCGCACCAACCTACCCATGATTTGATTATGAAATATTGCTTGATCACTATCGCTTTCCCCCTAAAGATCCCATGAAGTTTTGCAACAGAAAAGGAAACACTGGCTTTGCTCCCCTGAAAATCCCTACTTACCGGACCTGTCACGGGATGAACCTGGTACAACTTGTTAGCTTGGTTACAGAAATGATTGGACCAACAAACACCTACCCACAGAGCATATTTATTAACAATAAATAACATCCTTTGGGGTTATAAATTAATAGATTAATGGACATTAGAATCCTTAATCTCTAGATAGAAAGATAGACGCGCTCGCTACCTCCCCCGGCTCTTTACTGGTGAGGGGTGGATCTCGCTCAATTAACTATTCTTTTACCTTTGTGATTACTCGAACTTAATAAAGAAGAGGGCAGATAGATAGATTGATTTATTTATAATTGCTTTTAATTCTACACTTTTGGCAGGAAGTAAAAAACCATTTCAGTCTTGCATTCCTTTAGCAGTATCGTATTAGGTCCTATAAGTAAGTCACTCGCCTTCAATCCAAAACTGTTCATACATACCCTTCTCTGAACTCTATTACGCTTTCAGTTCAACCAATAAGCCGGTCCCAATACTCTCTTTGTAATATATTCCTCTCAGCTTAACCTTTACACCTCCACAAATAACTTCATGCTTCCTTATTCCCCTTCTATTCCACGAGGCCTTCTGGAAAAACCATAGAGAATTAATCAACCAAGAAAAGAAGAGAGCACTTTTCATTACAATATAACCAAATTAGGAAGGATAGCGAGGGAGATCGATTGTCTTGTTTACTTTGTCGGGTTGACCATATAGCCTTCAGTTAGTCGCTTCACGGTTACTTATTTGATTACTAATTTCAATTTTATATTTCGTCGGTGCAAGCAAGATGGAGGGAGCTTAGCCAAACCAATAAATTATTTATCTGGAGAGCCTTCCTTAACTCTAACCCTTACTATAGCTATCTTTCAACCATGAATCACCATATCTAGGTTATTTTTAGCCCTCATATCTCTCTTATTTAGGTAATCTTAAGCTTATTTTACCCTATCTTAGTACTTGCCGCGGGGCCCCTGAAGAGATTACTTCAGTGGTATACGCTATCTCTAATAAGATAGAAGGAGCCTACTAGATTGAATCAATTTATTTATAACAGCAGCAGTAGTTAGGTTGACTGGTTGTGAAGATGACTAACTAGGTGATGAGGGAGTAGGTAGAAACCCGTGAGCAGATAAGGTCTTACTGAGCTAATAGGGTAGCAGGTTGAGGAGATAACAGACTATAGAACCATGGGCAGTTATTAACTGAGTTCGTTTGGGCAGACTAATCAGTTGAAGATATAACTGCAGCCGGTGGAACAGAGAAATTTGCATAAGATTGCTGCTATTGGTAACAGTTGGGTGTGAACCGGTTGATGAGAGAGCAGGTTTACTATAGACCCGTGGGCAGTCACATAGTTAATTTGGGAACAGGTGTGTGATTCGATAACAGAGTTTAATTGGAACCAGGGTGAATAGAACTTGGGGCATTTGTGAACTAACTGGGGCGGTGTTAACTGAATCAATATTTTTCGCTACTACTTCTATTCATTCTAAAAGCATGCACCTAGCTAGCTTCGTTTCATTCACTGCAAAAGCAAAGATTACATTATATAAGTGAATATAAACACACAACCGTGCATAATCACAACGTCACACTTCCTTCTGCTCTGTCTGTTCTGGTATTTTTCCACCTCAAACTATGTGTGGGCAGTCAATGTCTCATCAGTGCAGGTCCGTCTATTCAGTGGTAATTCATGATTGGTCTGAACATAGGTAACACTACTTCAAGACGTCTGTGTCATTTTAAGCATCTTGGTATTGGTCCATATAGGGGGTTTTTCCCCAATCAGGGCTGGTGTGTCAATAAGGGAAAGCAGACATACAGCAGACTTAAAGTGGACACAGACTTAGTACATAATACGGACTCTTTTTAATGCGTACAGAAAGCGTAGTGCTTCATGCGGATTTAAAGTGTGTCTATGCGGATGGGGATGGAATGCGGATTGAACAGCGAGCAATACTCTGCATGCAGCAGAGTATTTAATGCGACAACGGTCGCACTGTCCGCCGTCGGATCGCCGGATTGAACGGCCAAAAGAAACAGCACAAGCATAAGATTCCAATATCTATTCTCTGTGCAACTCATTCACTCTCTCATTTCTGAAACTAATGGGGGTATATGTATGTTGGAATAGTGGGTACAAACTATTTACTGCGGAGTCAGGCTCCAAATTTGAAGCCTTCAGGGCCCGTCAAGGGCCCTTTTACCCGTCATAGAAGACCGATTTTTTTTTTAACATGCGAAATAAATTCAATTACTGAATATGCCCATCAATCAGGAAATGGTAAAAGGTTTTTAAAAATTTCACTAGAAGGGCTGATCCAAAATATTCCCGTCAATAGTTTTTAAGTGGGCTGAGTCTGGGGCAGCTGGGGGCCGGGGCTTGTGCCATGTGGACAGTGGGACCCCTCACCCATGACAGCTGTCACCGAGAAATTGAAATACATGTAACATAATATTAAATTATTAATACATTATACAATGATTCGAATTTTGGACCTCGGTGAAATAGGCTAATTTAAATCAGTGTACTGTCACCTATGTAATCACTAAATTGGAATTTGGTAATCTATCATTTCATATTAAATCCTCGCTCGAGTGATGAGTCCTCTCACAGCTTTCAGTGTTTTGGTTTTAAATGGATCCTGCAGGCTGCAGTGTTCATTTGGCTTTTAGGGTTTTCATTTGTAGTGTTCCTGGTGTAGGGGAGTTCCAGCCTTGTGTTTTGGCCCGGCAGCCGGCTATTCGAAGATCAAGGAGTTAGCCCACTGGCGTCTATGGCCATTGTAGTTCAACTGGTTAGTGTTACATGTGTACTATGGCCATTTATGTTTAA
>LPNX010778852.1:10340-21942 GCA_001517045.1 Pseudotsuga menziesii | reverse complement strand
GACGGGGGAAATAACCCTAATAACTGCTATTGGGGTGGGACAGTTTTGGATTCATAATTGTAAAATATTTCGCTTTTGTAATTTCTACTTACAAACCATAGTGGGAGACTCCCAAAACTTTAGGCCCCATCATCCAAGCCCACAACAGTTTAGTGGACTCAAGCTTCTCAAATTTACATTGACTCTTTTAAGTGCTTTTTTAATTGAATTTACAAGTGTCTCTCTTTATTTTGCGTAAGGCCATGCTTCCAATCCCACTAGATACTAGTCCAGTACTGGACTCAATCTTCTCAGATTTACAGACTCTACCAGTCCCTTCTATGAACCCTGCTTGTATTAAACCAGTCTTTGCTCTAATCATAAATCTGGAAGTGCTTTCCAGATTTATTCTGACTTTTTGGTACTTTTCCATGGACCGCTAAGTCATGGATTCCCTCTCTGTTGCCTTCCTATCTCTTTCCCTCCTGGGGTGCCTTTTTTGATGATAGCCTTTAGGCAGTATCTTTCGTGCATTTTTATTGAGTCAAGTTGATGGGTCAGAGCCTTTTATCGATATAAGAAGCCTCTACGCTCAATGACAAGACCTCTGTCAAGTGAAACCGGCCAGCAACGTAATAAACCGTAAAGCATATAATAAACCTGTTCTATTAATGGGTGCACCTCAAAAACTACCTAACTTATTTTAATACTAACCCCCTTTCCTTTATACGCCAGCTTAAAGCAGTAAATTTTTCTATGCTGTCTTTCCATTTAATGGATATGATGGGGAATATTCCCTAGGTTTAGAAGCCCTCAGATCAGTCCGTAAAGTCTATGCCTGATATATAATATATTTATAAAAATCCTGCCCACGATAGATTCATCGAAAAAACCATTCTATAAGCCGCTTCCATTAGATGCCCTTTGGGGCCTTTTGGCTACTTTAGGATATTTTAAAACTATTTATAGCGTTATTTGTTCTGTTATTCTTTCCTTGGCATGATTTATTCTTCCATCCAGATTTGCTTTCGTTGTATCATTCTT
The DNA here is from genome assembly GCA_001517045.1 of Pseudotsuga menziesii. Taxonomy (NCBI): domain Eukaryota; kingdom Viridiplantae; phylum Streptophyta; class Pinopsida; order Pinales; family Pinaceae; genus Pseudotsuga; species Pseudotsuga menziesii. The sequence continues at coordinate 20,919 of LPNX010778852.1, read as the reverse complement.
CTTTATCGTTGTTTCATCCTTCCTGGCCAGCGACGAGACCTTAAAAAACTGCTTCTTTCTCGATTGGAGCTGGGGATTCAAAGGCTGGAACGAACATTCATTCGTGCAGATAGCTAGGTTGAATGAGCTATAATTTAGGTTTCATATATTCTGACTTTTTGGTACTTTGAACGACCTGTAACAATAAGGTTGGTAATTTCATGAACGATCTCTTTTAATCATGATTCATGGCTTCATATATATTCATGGCAAGTTAGTGACCCTGACTTCACACAGAGAGGGCAATTAAGGGGAAGAGAAGTTAAGCTTTTGAACTATATTTCTATGAACAACAGATTCTTTTCTGCTTTTCCATACTAGTATAAATCCATGCTAAATTAAGATTTCTTCTGTGTAACACCCCGTTTTGACATTTCTACCTGAACTACTATTATATGTTGTATTTGTTTGATTGTGAGACCTCGTCGGTTTGACGACACTGTGGACATATGGTTCTATTATTTTGCCGATATATATATGTGTGTGTGTGATGATGGTATTTTGATCAGTAGTCATGTTTAGATATGTATCATGTGTTAATTATGTCAAATATATGGAAATTTCTGAATGATGGGTACGTGAATACCGTTACAGATATATGTTGAAATAATGAATGTTATGCCAGGTGCATGAATGAGTTTATTATTGTCATGTTATGATGAGATATATGTGTACATATCGAGGATTATGCATGATATCCTATATTGTATGTCAAGGACTAACTTATAGGTTGAAACGGCTAAGTGATAGTTGGATCCTACGAGGTGGGAGGACCTCGGGGACATGGACTTCTAAAGATAAATGGAATGCGAATGATGCATTATTTACTTTCATATGGCTATTATGACATTTATTATGATGTATGTTATGACATGGGTGGGGTAGAGTTCCAGGAAACTCAACCGCCCAGATCGGTTATACGATGACAGACCGAGTACAAGTGCCACGTTGTTGTTATGTCGAGTAGACATAGTCCCTTGTTCCATTAGGGGGGTGGAGGATTTACCCACCGTTTATCCCCGAAACCCAGAGTCATGGGAGGGTTGTGCTACCGCGCGCTCCCCAAGGTGTGTGATGATGACTGGTGGTTGCCTGTTGGGGAAGCTTGGTCGATGTGGTCGACACTTCCGCTTACGGGTTCTAGCTGGAACCGGTCATGGCTTGACATTCCAGGGTAGTCCAGCAGAGGACAGGATAGGATGTGGAAGTTAGTAATGATGTAGGTAGATAGATGTAGTGTGAAGTAGGGGTGAAAACAAGATCTAACTGTAGGTGTGTAAAAACCCTTGATTAGTATGTGTCATAAATTAGTGATGTATGAATTGTCGTAACATGGATTTCAGTAAGCTAATGGATCATAAGTTGTAACTTTATCCTAAAACATGTGTCGGTAAATAATAAAGTTCCTTGATTATGATTGATGTATGAGAATTATTACTTTTAGTGTACTTACGTGAGGAATGTAAGCAGTAGCTACGCTTACATAACTCGCCTACATATTATGAATTGCATGAAATGTTGTTGAGTAATAATGTTAATTAGTGTCGCTAAATATTAATCACTATCGTTAGTAATTAACTATTGTTGATCAATGTAAATGATGTCGATTAAAGTTAATAATGATGATTAGGGTTAATTAGTGTTGATAAGACTGCTATTAATTTGATTATAAGTTTTAAATAAATGTTCATAATGATTAAGGTCTCTTAATAATATTATTATTAAAATACATGTCAATTGAGTGTGAATGTCGATTAGTTAGTCCTAACTAAGGCTAATATTAACTTGTTTATAAGTGTTAAATAATTATGAATTATGTTAATTAAGTTTAACTATAATTAAGGTTTGACTAGTGAAGGTGGTAAATATTTCCATTAATGATCATTAAGATTAATTAAAATTAATTTGGATAAGGTAATAAATAAATATTAAATAAAAGGATTAAAGTCAATTGAATTAAAAGTTATGGTTGGGAAGTGACCCAACCAACACCTTGCAATATTAATTTAATATTTAAATTTGTCCAAGTCAACTTAAATTATTTCAAATTAATCCAAGTCCAAGTTGAGGGCTCAAATGTTAGATGGAAGGGGGTTGGATAAAATTTATGATGAAGATAGGGGTAGTAACGGGGGAGGTTGGCAAACATGGAGATAAAAGGGAGAAAGGAGGGAGGAGAAAGAGGGGGATCCTTACCTTTTTTTTTTGGAGAAGTTTGGGAGAGAAAGATGCAAAGAAGGGTTTCTTGTTGGAGATTTTGAGGGGATACAACAGCTGAGGCCTTGTACTCGGTTTGGGCTCGGGGGTCCAAAGGGGTACCTTTGGAGCTGGGTGGTTGGCGAGACCTCGCCGGTTGGCAGGGTGGAAAAACTGGTTTGGGCTGGTTGAGTTTCAGAGCTTGGGAAGGACTTTTGGCTGCAGGGAAAAGCAAGGAGAAACGACAAGCAAGGACAGCAACAACGGTGGATCTACTAGCTATCTATAGGTATTTTCCAGCAGTATTATGGCCAATTCTGTTTATTAAATTTTAAAAGTTTATATGGTAAATTCTGTTATTAAATTTTGAAAGTTTATATGCTACGATCAAGTAGATAAAATAGAATTATAGATTTCAAACTATATATATATATAGTGAATTTTCTGACTGTAATTAAAACTAAAGGAGACCCAGTAGGGGGCTCTACACATGGTATCAGAGCCATGGTTCCAAATCTGGAACCATAGGGCTTACTACAATTGATATAACTACAACTGAAATAAAACAGGAAGAAAATGTGAGAAATAAACAAGCCATCTAGCCAAACCCCTTAGATTCAAGATCAAGTTTTTTTTTAAGTATATCAATAATTATATAAAAACAGAGGCATTACATGAATCAGATGTCTATCTATGACTCCATAGTTTAAGTCAAACTCTGTGAATTGCCATACTTTCTAAGATGGACAAAAATCCCCACCCCGTAGGAGAAAACAAGGATGATGTACTATTCATTCCAACCATTTCTAGAATTTGACCATTAAAAGAAATGACAAACTATATACCAATACAGACAAAACAAACCAAATCAAAAAAAAAAAAAAAAGTCGACCATATGTAGCCTATACCAAAATTTAACACAAGAAGAAATGGACCAAAAAAGAGGAGGCATAACAACTTAACACCAACGAATTATGGGACCTGGTTTCCAATCGGCAAGTTGAATCATCCTTCCACCGGTTGCCCAATCTAGTCCCCTATAGAATTCATCTTTGGCAGCAATGGAATTCCCATTTTATTGGCCATTGCATCAATCTTCATGTGAATGAGACTCAACAAATCCTTCTAGAACGCTACCGGAATTTCATCATAGTAATATAATTAAAGAATCGTTGGTTGCACATATACAATGTTTCCAATATCCAACTTAACTTGCCAAGTGTCTTTCAAAGAGTTAACAGTCTATAATGGAAATAAAGACACATGATTTTAATGAAATCAACAATGATACTACAAGTGCTGGGAAAAACGGATGAAAGAGAAATATTGTTTTATTCTTTTGTACATTCAAAAGATTGTATGTATGATAAGATTTATAGAAATAGACAACCTCTTAAACAGTAAATAGTGAACATGAGATGGAGCGAAGTAGGTTTAATCTCTATGTTTTGAATAATTGATTTAATGAGCATAGATCTATACAAAGGAGCAATATATCTTCTACAGTACAAATATCTTTAAAACAGAATTTTGAGTACCATGAGATGATAATGAAAAATAGTGAACAGAAATACAATAAACAGAGCATCTAAATTATGATGAAAAAGTAGTGACAACAATGGCAAAGATGGAATACTTATGTATGCAATTGAAAGAAAAACCTTTGAGTTTTATATTACCAATCTAATGTAGAAGAACATAACTAAAATAAAATCAACAGTTTGTAAACAGGAATCAAACCCTGGTGGCCTTGGAAACTTGTTCGGCCCAACCAGCTGCGCTGTCTCCTCAAAAACAATTGAAAACACGTTCTAATCAAAATAGAAGAATTATCTGTAGAAGATGTCTTCCCTGCAGAGTATATCGTGTCATACGATAGGATGCCCTTCGATTTTATTGCAGTCATTTACCAGCAGGCACAAATGTTGTAGTTTGTGCAGTTTGTTGTATTCCATGTTTAATGCAAAAGCTTTTCAAAGTCAAATGTTGTAAAGACAGTTAAACAAACATATTTAGATAAGGATTAACCTAGACACAACCATTATTTCAATGCAGCAGGAGGAGAGAGCCCTACTAACACTTCCCTTCACCATCCTATCTCCAAAGCCTTAGCTATCCCCAAATGGAAAAACTCTATCCATATATAACACCACATAGGCAACATATATACCATATGGCCTCAAACATAACCGTAATGAGCTTCCACCGCTGAGCTCCCCTCATTAAAGTAGTTCTCAATATACTCTTTCCTGCACGAATCAAAACAATCCAGAGTTAGATATAAAGGCAATGGCAAAGGCATCTTCATATGAAATTGGTGGGCTTAAACCAAACTATCTAGTAGACGACCGCAGGGAGATTTGTTGCTTTAGGGGCACTTGCCTAATGGGATTGTCATCTTGAGGGCGATTGTATGGATTCCATACTGGCTCCCCCATGAACAACCTCAGAGCCTGCAAACACACTCTTCCACTTTCAATATCAACGGGACCATATATTTTCACCATTGTCAGAATTGAAAGACTAAGCATTTCATTTTCAGCAACTAAAACCCAGCTATGAACTCCAAACATGACATAAGACTAAAAGGTGAAACGATGATAGATGCCTGCGGGTAAAACAATTAAGTCTTCCTTCTTTACCCAAACTCGAATCCATCTGTCAACGCCATCTCTGACATCAAAGTATCCTGCAATACCATGACCATAATCATATATTTATCCAGAATTTGCAGCATACATACCGTAGTCATGTTAATCAACAAGTTATAGTGTTGCTATCAAAACAAAACACAAAAAAAAAACGAAACCCTACAGGGCGTGGCCCGCAAGGAGCTGGGCGCAGCCCGGCCAGCAAGGCCGTGAGCCTGCGGCCTGGGCTCAGCCCGGCCCAGTGACCTACGGCTAGGGCAAAACAAAAACAAAAGAAAAATATATGTCCAAGGTATTCTATATTATGAAAATGAAACAGTAAATTCCATAACAAAGCCTTCATCAGCTCTATGATTGAACTCGATTTTCCATCTTGATTCAGAGAGAGGCATCTATCTATCTATGTATATAGATTAGGCGGGTTTGAAGTATAAAACCACCCAGAAACAGACATATATTCATATAGATAGAGTTATAAATTTTACCTTCTTCTGCACTTGGAGTAGCTTCAAACGGAGACTGATCAAACCCAGGGTGATCAAGCACACCAGGCCCTGTTCTCCTACAATTCTTCCATTAACATTTGTAACCATAGATATCCCTATAAATCTCTCATGTTTAAGCTGTGTCCGAGTAGAGCAGGAGATGAAAGATAAGCGGTTGGGCATGTGAATGTGACCGACAACTAAAAATTGGGTGCATTTGGTATTGTGGGGGGGTTAATGGCGACATACCCAACTGTGTGAGGTTGACAGACGCGGCCATTTTCATTGATGGGTGTCTCAATCCAGAGGGTTATCCCTTGTGCCTTATGGGTTATCCCTTGTGCCTGTATGTGAGTGAGAGGCACGAAATAAAGTAATTCGTATGCCTCCACAGCACGACTCCTGGTCACTACGGCGCCTTTAATTAAACTACTTAATTTGGCTCATCTTGGTGTGGCCAGGGTGAGGAGAAAGGGCCACTTACCTAGCTAGATTGAGTGCTGAATGAGGCATGGTGTGCTGCTGATAGACTGTGGTGGTGATCTGGAAGGCACCAGGCTATGCAAATACAAATAAAAAGTGAAACCCTCGCATTCACGATGTGAAATCGAACACTGAAGCCTTGGCTTTTACCCCACAAAAGCAAGAGCAAGAAGAAAACCAGAGAAACGGCATAGAACCTCACCTGCACAATAGCCGACCTGAGCCAAGCTATGAAGGGTAAAGACGAACGCCCGATGCTCAGAGGAATCACTGAATATGGCACTCACTAATTCATCAAAAGTTTTCAATCTATAAATCTTTCACAAACCCTTACTTTGTTGGGTGGACTTGATCATACCACTTGGCAGCAATCCAGTAGCCATATAACTATTCAGCAGTTCCCTCCAATTTATAACTATCATGCTCCTGCCAATATAGTTATAGCACTCGCTGGATTTTAGATACGTTAAATTATGGTTTCCTCTCTCCACATTGTGAGCGGTCTGCCATAAAAATTCGATATCATGGTTACAAGAGACGCAAGGCATTGCATGTTATGTCATAAAGAAGATTTCGATCCTAGTAATAATAAGGTCCCTAACAGAATGACCCCACAAATTTCCTGTTATATTCATAATCAACATATGGGTTGAACATTGTCGTCACCATAGTAGGCATTGATGATGGGTTTTGTAATGCGAGCTTTAAAGCATATCAAGTTTTTAAACCGGTCTATTATTTAGTTTTATTTATTTATTATAAATTATAACTCTTTAAAATATTTAATGTATAAAGCTTTGGATAATTAATAACATTAAGCTTTAAATAATCAAGCTATTTTAATTAAATTATTATAAAGTATATATCCTTAAAATATTATATGTATTAATTAATCATTACTATAGTTAAGACTTAATATAGTTAAAGATTAGCTTTTCTTCTTGAAAATGCTCCTTGCCGGAACTTCGACATGTAGTCGAAGGGGCAAGACCGACACGGAATCTTGAAAACGAGATACCACCGAGACCAACATGATGAGCTGATCACTAGGACATGGATTCTATTTCATGACAAAATGTTGGGTAAACACGATGCTAGACTTAAAACCTAGGTTATTCTATTAGTAAATTATTAAATTATTAATCGTTAATGAGAGTGGGGCAATAAACATTAATTAAATATCTTGAAGAGTTGATGGCGACTCGATGAGGGTGTGAGGAATTTCAGAGGATCAGCCGGTAGAGGAAGGGGTCCTAGGGGGAGGAGCCCCTCTCAAAGGCCTGAATGGGTTAGTTCGCCCACTCCATTACAGGTTGCTTGTTGGGGATGTGGAGGTCCACATTACCAGTGTGATTGTCCCAAATTACGATCCGGTACAGTGCAGCGAGAAGGAAAAGCCCCAATGGGGAGTGGGGGTAGTAGGCATCAGATCTCGGCTGCAGTAAACAACCATCAAGCGGAGCACCAATCCACTGTGGTGGAATCATCAAGTATGGTCAATAATGTCAAGCTTAGAATATTGTTTGATCCTGGCGCTACTGATAGTTTCATTTCTCCATATGCATTAGACAAATGTGGATTGGCAGCCTACGAACACGACGATTTCAGCTTACTCGAAATGGCTTCAGGGGTAAAGCAAGCAGTAGGACCTAGTGTCGATAAGTGTGTGGTGGATCTCGGGGTGTGTGTTACACAAGTCAAAGTGTACGTCACCACTCTCGGAACTTATGATCTCATCATCGGTATGAATTAGCTTGAGGAACATCGAGCTTTCTTGGACTATTATGGAAAGAAGGTTCTTTGCATTAATGACAACGGAGAGGCCATCAAGATCCAGGGTATCAAACGGAAGGTATCCCTACATTTCATATCAACTATGAACGTAAAGCGATGTATGCGACAGGGATGCCAGTTGTACATTGTTGAAGCAGTAAACAGTGAGAAGGGACCCTCCTTTGATGACCATCCAGTGTTAGTCGAGTTCAGTGATGTATTTCCAAAGGAATTACCCGGGTTACCTCCTAAAAGGGAACTTGATTTTACCATTGAGGTAAAACCCGGTGCAGAGCCAACATCGAAGACACCTTACAGGATGACGGCCCCAGAACTTTGTGAGTTGCAAATGCAGTTGAAGGAATTGCTAGATCTAGGGCTCATCAGACCAAGTATTTCACCATGGGGTGCGCCAGTAATCTTTGTGAAGAAGAAGGATGGCTCCTTGCGTATTTGTATAGATTACTGAGATTTGAATAGAGCCACCGTAAAGAATATGTACCCGATACCTTGAATTGATGACCTCTTTGATCAAATGAAAGGGGCGACAGTCTTCTCAAAGATCGACTTACGATCAGGTTACCACCAGCTACGGATTAAGGAAAGTGATATACCTAAGACTGCTTTTCGAACAAGATTTGGGCACTATGAGTTTGTGGTGGTACCCTTTGGTTTGACCAATGCCCCAGCCGTATTCATGAGTTTCATGAATAGCGTGTTCCGAAAATACTTAGATCAGTTTGTGCAAGTCTTCTTGGACGACATCCTCATCTACTCCAAGAATGAACAGGAGCACGAGGAACACTTGCGAATAGTGTTGTCATGCTTAAGGGAGCATCAGTTTTATGGTAAGTTGTCCAAATGTTCGTTCTATCAGAAGGAGATCCATTACCTAGGGCATATAATTTCCGGTGAGGGAATTTCTGTTGACCCTGAAAAGGTGAAGGCCATAATGGATTGGCTCGTGCCAAAGAATGTGCATGAAGTAAGGAGCTTCATGGGGTTAGCCAGGTATTATAGAAGGTTTGTTGAGGGTTTCTCAAAAATTGCGAAACCCATAACTACCCTACAACATAAGGGCACCAGGTACGAATGGACAGATGAATGCAATGCCGCATTCGCCGAGCTGAAAAGACTATTGACAAGTGCACCAATTCTACGAGTTCCAGATATGGAGAAGGAATTCACAGTTTGCACCGATGCTTCAAGGCAGGGTTTGGGTGTGGTATTGATGCAGGAAGGTGGGGTAATAGCTTATGCGTCGAGAAAGCTAAAACCACATGAAGAGAATTACCCTACTCATGACCTAGAGTTGGTTGCAGTGATGTTAGCTTTGAAGCTTTGGAGACATTACCTTGTTGGACGAAGCTTTGAGCTCAAGTCTGATCACCAAAGCTTAAGGTATATCTTCACTCAGAGAGACCTAAATGCTAGGCAAAGGCGATGGAGTGAATTCATGAGCGAGCATGATTTTGGGATTTCCTACATCAAAGGGAAGGAGAATGTGGTAGTGGATGCCTTAATCAAAAACCAAGACTTTTCTCTCTTATACCTTTGAAGGTGGATTTGAGGGAAAGAATTTTAGGGCAGCTACTTGGAGATAGTTGGTACCTAAAGGTCACAGCGACACTCGAGAATGGGAAACTGGTGGGACCAAGGTTTGAAGGCTATGAGTTGGAAGCCGATGGTTTGCTATGGTATCAAGGGAGGATGTACATTCCTAAGGAGGGAGATATTAGAGAGACTATCCTTAAGGAGGCCCACAGAGCAGTGTATTGTGCGCACCCGGGTGTAAAGAAGATGTATGCAGACATGAAGCAACTCTTCTTTTGGGCAGGGATGAAAAGCGACGTGGTCAAATTTGTCGCTAGGTGCCTTAAGTGTCAACAGGTAAGAGCTGATCATCACCACCCGGCAAGACTGTTACAGCCGCATGACATTCCTATGTCGAAGTGAGAGGTTATCTCCATGGACTTCGTGGTGGGATTGCCTCTTACCTCTCATAGGCATGATTCCATTATGGTCATCGTTGACAAACTGACCAAAACTGCTCACTTCATTCCAGTTAAGGAGACCTATGATGTCACGGATGTAACACGTGTGTTCATAAATGAAGTTGTTCGTCTCCATGGGTTTCCCAAGAAGATTATATCAGATAGAGATTCCAGGTTTACATCCAGGTTTTGGACGAGTTTGCAGTCAGCGTTGGGTACTCAGTTGAACCTAAGCACTGCTTACCATCCAGAGACAGATGGGAAAACAAAAAGAGTAAATCAGGTGATGGAGGACATGCTTAGAATGTATGTCATGGATCAACAAACTCATTGGGAAAAGCACTTACCTTTGGTGGAGTTTGCTTACAACAACAGTTACCATAGCTCAATTGGGATGCCTCCATATGAAGCTTTATATGGAAGGCCATGCAGGACACCATTGAGTTGGGAAAGGTTAGAGGATCGAGTAATTATAGGACCTGAGTTGATTCAGGAGATGGAAGAACAGGATGTTCAGATTAGACAGCGGTTAAAGGAAGCACAGGATAGGCAGAAGAGTTATGCCGATGCGCATAGGGTTGACCGAAGCTATAAGGTTGGTGATGCAGTGTTCGTCCGCATCAGGCCTAGCAAAAGTACCATCAGGTTTGGGAAGGGGACAAAGTTGTCACCACGATTTATAGGACCCTTTGAAATTTTAGAAAAGGTTGGACCTGTCGCGTATCATCTTGCGCTGCCACCCCATTTGCATAAAACTCATAATGTTTTTCATGTATCTGTTTTACGACATTATGTAGCTGATGAGTCACATAAAATAAATTGGAAGGAATTGCAGGTTTTGGACGAGGGAACCATCAGGTTCGAACCATTACTTATATTGGACCGCAGGGTTAAACAGTTGAGGCACCGTTTGGTGGACCAAGTTAAGGTCCAGTGGGACCGATATAGCCCAGGGTTT
>LPNX010778828.1:564832-586708 GCA_001517045.1 Pseudotsuga menziesii | reverse complement strand
ACAATTGTACAAAAACATAGATTTATCAGAGCTAGTATCCATCCATGAAGTGGCACACAATATTTTTTTTTTTAAAACACACATAACCGTCGCTTAAGCGATGCCTGTAGGTGTCGCTTAAGCGACGGTTATGTGTGTTTTTAAAAAAAAAATACATAACCGTCGCTTAAGCGACGCCTGTGCGTGTTATTGTCACTTATGCGACGCCTATAGGTGTCGGTTAAGCGACATCTGTAAGTATAAAAGCGACGATTTTTAAGTGTCGGCTAACCGACAGTAAACTGTGCTTTCGCTTAACCGACAGGTTTGAAAGATGTCGGATAACCGACGGCACGTTTCCGACGCTTAAAAAAAATCAATAGTGTCGTACATGCGACAGGGAAGTGTCGAAAATCCGACAATACGGCCGTCGAATTTTTGGTCGAAATGTAGTAGTGATAGATAAAATGTTTTACAATCCTTGTGTTGGGGTTCGCCTTCCCTCTCTCATGCCGATTTCTGGTCTGTGGTTGTGTTCCTTCCATTCATGCAGAGAACCAATTTTCCCTTAGCATGATCGGACTGTGTATTGTCCCATCCTTCCTCCAGAGATCGTAGCTGTGTTTTCATTATTGATTCCTGGATGTATTTTTCTCCACGTCTGGATTGGCTGTGTTTTCCCTTTTTATGGTGGTATCAATTGAACATTGTCGTGAGTACCTACATTTTGGTCGACTGTGTTTTTCCCTTCTTAAATGTTGAATAGCTGTTTTGCTGCATGCGCGCATTGGTTTCATCCTTGGATTACATTGGAGTGGTGAATGAGGGCCTGATGTGCTTGATAAACCTGGTGGTTTGGGAACCACATAGACAAAGCTAGTGGGCTATATTTCTTCTCCAAAACCCCTGAATAGCACTGGAAGGGAGATCAGGGTTTGAGGGACTGCGTTGCAGAGAAAGGACTGATTTCCTTGTGTTGGGTGTGTGTGGGTGTTCTAGAATCCAGGATGGTTCTGTTGTCGGTGTCCGTAGCTATTTAATGAGCTCACCAACTTAGCATTTAGCCTTTCCCATCTCTTGGATGGCCTGATAAACCCAACTTTGTTGGCTTGGATGCTCTGTTGTTCGCCTAATAAACCCAACTGTGTTGGCTTGGATGAACTGTGTACCCTTGCGGTTTTGTTATCCTTAGCAATGTGTAATCTTGTTAGTTCTTTATTCCTTGGGGAATCATGCCTGAATCGGGGGTGGAAGTGTTGTGTTGAGGCCTGGAAATTCGCAGGAAACAACAGAAAGGGATTCTCCCCAGTCAACGTTCCCAACTAGCCCGTGACTGTTTGGTATGGGGAATTTGTCCGGTTTGCGGTCCGGCTACCGTAGGTCAAAGTAACAAAAACAAAGGTTTTACCGGTTGCGGCCCGGTCCACCGTGTATATTTTTGTATTTTTTGACTTAAGTATGATATGCATATGCCTAATTAACTATGCAGGGCGATAAGGATGCAAGGAGTATTCACAATGTGATGCGCAGGTTCTTACCTCTCACCTTAGGCTCACAAGCATCTAAATCACATGTGCAGAAATAAAACTATCTATCTATCTATCTATCTATCCTCGGGGAGAAAACTTTAACTTATTTGTGAGTAATGTGAATTGTGCATGTATCATAAAGAGAAATTACAGATAGCTGATATTTCTTCCTACAACACATGAATGATTAAAGATATTTCAACAATTAGTTAGCTAATTGTTTTATGAACAGCATACATTACTCATGGTGGTAATTCCACAAAATAAACCAGAAATCATTTAAACAAGAACATAGGTTCTGGGAGTTAGAACGATCTCATGGTTAATGGACAAAAAGCTAGAAAAACAAAATAGTTCATCTTTCAACCATCCACAACATAACATTTGAAAATGCCACCCATCTTCCTCCAACAGGAAAACAATACTTCTTTATTGCAAAGAGAAATAGTTCTTCTTACAATATATCTTTTCATGTCTAACAGGGAAAAATCCCTCTCTCGCTCTTAGTCTATTACATTTATACAAAAATGTGAGACGGTTGGGCTGCCCAAAGTAACCTTTGGGATTCCCAACTCTTCGTTTCCCAACGCTTGAATTTTCTCAAAGATTTACAAAATTATTACAAATTAAAAAAAGTGACCAATCCTTTATGAGGAGGGTCCCACTTGGGAATCTAAAATTTCTTCCATTTCGCAGCTTCAGAGGCAATGCCCTCAAATGCACAAGGCTCTAGAAACTGAATATTAATCTCAAACTTAGCAACCTGGTTCTTTATAGCCTCAATCCTAGCTGCACTCAATCGAAGCTGATCTTCTAGAAGCTGCACGCTGATAGCTGAATGATCTACTTCGCTCCTCAGGATCTGATCATTTAGGGCTTTAATCTGCTATACTTTAGCTTCCTCTTCTTGGTACCTCTTCTGCAACAGCTCTACAAAGGCGTTGTGATCTGGGAAAACCTCAAGCCTCTGCTCGGCCTCTATCTAGCACCGGTTGTAGGTAATGAGAAGCCTTCTGAAAAACTCAGTGCATGCTCCTTTTGTCTTTTTAACGGTCTTCTTGAAATCCTCTGCGGTGTTGATAGCGAATTCCACTAAGTCATAATCCCGCTTGAGGGCCTATTGATCCTTTGATGGTAGTTCTACTAGAGTTTCTTCATTGTTTTCCATCCTCGCCATTCTTATGGTCAGGACTTCAAGGACGTCCTGAGATCTATCAATGAAATAAGAAGAGGTCTCCAAGATTTCCTCCAATCTTCCATCTATCTGCATTACTCTGCACCTCTCTCCTTCTATAGCAGTTTGCAGCTGCAGCATTTTAGCTTTCTGGGCCAATGTTGATGTATATGTAACTTTGGAATGTATTCTTCTATGTATCGTAACTCGATGCTTATTCCGAGATGTTTCTATTATGTATTTGAGTCATGTGGTCATGCCCCGATGTTCCGATCGGGAGGATTATTAATGTAATCAAGTCATGTCAAGTCATTAGGTAAGTCCCCACAGTTTAGGGGCACTTGGGTTATTATACACTAATTAAGGTGTAGGCTCAAGTAATTAATTATAAGTTAAGCCTACATAGTTGAGTGCACTTCAAGTCAACAGAAGAATATAAATAGAGAGTGAGAGTCTCTCTATTTATCACTTGTGAATTACATCACTTGCTCTCTCAAGTGTGGCGCACCTTTGGAGAAGGAAATACTTTGGCTTGACAGAAGACAGAAGGCTGCTATTGTGTTGGGAGGTCACCTTACTGTTTTTTATCACATCTTGTGGTGATACTATCTTAGAGGAAGTTGAGGGGTTTTCTCCATTTATGGTTTCCCCTCCTAAAATCTTTGTGTCTCTTGTCTCTTGTGATGTGCTTATGTGATTGTTGTGCTTGTTATTCTCTTAGTGAAAAGATCTTATCATAATGCTAGCTTAAATGATGAAAAACTAACATGGTATCAGAGCTAACTTGAGAAGAAGACATTGTGCAGCTACATGAACTAGGGCTTCCTATTTTGTGGATCTTCCTCCACAGATTTTCAGCACAAGTATGCTAGGATGACTCTCCATTGAAGGGTGCATCTTTCTGTCGATGCGGAATTCAATTTCAAGCATTTTCAGTTTCGATGTGGAAATTAGGGCTTTCTACAGAAGAGGAATTTCTGAGTGAGACTAGCATAGGATTTTTATCCTCATCAAAACCGAAATTTAGATACCTGGATCAATAAATTTGGTTGGGTGAAACTCCGGGAAAGTCAAACCCTAGTTTTCCCCTGAGCTAGGAGAAACCCTAAATACTAAAACTGCTAAGCTTTGGTACAGTCGCTATATTCCGATATTGGCAAAGTCTCAGAAGCTGAAAATTGTAGGGACCGAAGATAAAATCCTGGTGAACAATGTGTCCAAAGGTCAGCCTCTGATTCCCTACATTCTGGGAGATATGATCTCTCCAAGTTAGGGTTATATCTGCAATATCTTGGGCTACAGAGGTCCAAATGGAATTACTGAAGATGTTCTAGAAAGGGAACGGACTTTAATTCTGTGATATGAAGGTCAGACTCAGAAGATGAACCAGTGACACGTGGCATGCCGTACAACTTCGCTGTTCTGAACAGTCCAGTAACAGGTCACCTTGGGAAACAGGATCATAAATCCCAAATTATGAAACTAATTCTAATGAAACATGTGGTTTTGGATCAGGGACATGTGATGTTACCTTAGTGAGAAATTTCAGACACAGAGGATCAGTAATTTCAGAGATATCATAGAAACAGTAACATGCATTTCTGCAGGAGAAATCAGAAAATTAGGGCTTCCTGTTCCCGGAGTTTCCCTCCACTGTTTTCAGAAAAGGAGTACATTGGACAGATCCATTTGAAGAGATATATCTGTTCATCCAATCAGATCTGAAAGATTCCAAGTTTTGAAAATTAGGGTTTCTATGACAAACTCTAGATCAACGAACTCCGGGACAAGGACGGACACCTCAAATCGGTAAGATCTAATCCTTTGTTATTTCCATTTGAGGTTCTCATTTCAATATGATATATCACATCAGCTTAGTTAAAAGCTTGCGGAAGTTGACAACTTCCAAACCTGGAAGTATATGATCTCTCTGAAGAAAATGGATTGGACACCTACATGAGTATGGAGGTTCCAGTTTCAGAGGGAGATGAGGCCAAAGAAGACATCATGCTCATGCTGCAGAGGATGATGAACCATCCAGAAAGAGATCCAAATATGAAAGTGAATATTCTTCAAGTAAGAATGAATATGTTCTAATATCAGCTCTCATAGGTAACATTACTCATGGAAGTGATGATTGGCTTATAGACAGTGGGGCTTCCAAACATGTGATGGGATTCAAGGAATCCTTTGTAAGACTATCAGAACATGAATCACCTCACAAGGTGAAACTTGTAGATGACTACCAATATCCAATAAAAGGTAGTGAGGAATCTTCATACAAGCTAGCCTCTGGAATGCAGGTTGCATTCATAGATGGTCAAATCATCATGTGGCCAAAAGGAAAGACTATCGATGATGCGGTAGTGATTGGAGAACAAGAAGGAGGCTTGTATAAATTGAAGGGATATCCAGAACAAGCCTTGATCCATGACACAGTAGAGCCAAATGAGCTTTGGCATAGAAGGCTTGCACATGTGCATTACAGAGCACTACCTAGTGCAAGCAAAGCTGTTGAAGGTCTGTCTGAATTTCAAGCTATTTGAAGGAAAGAACAAAATCAGAATATGACCTAAAGAAACCAGTTGAAGAATGTGAAGATCCAGAATGCAGAGACCATGCAGTCATAAGAGTCTCTCAAATCAAAGAACAACTTGAAGTGGTAAAAGAAAAAGTGAAGAATGCAGAAGTGATGATGGCCACCTTGAATGGCCTCCCAGGATCGTGGATTTCATTCATTCAAGGAATGTGTTCCAGAAGGAAGTGATTACTTTCAGCAAACTTTGGGAAGAAGAAGAAGCTTGAATCATAAGAAGAGAAGAGAAGATGGGAGCAATTGAAGATCAAGAAAATAAGATCCCTCAAGCAATGAGGAATATGAAGAACTCAACTCTTGAAGAACTTCTTATCCACCTCAGCATTTGGATAAGAAACGATGCGACTATGAATGAAGAAGACGATGAAGCTGAAGGCTCAAGAAGGAGTCTACCCTCGAAACAAATAAAGATAAGTATTCAATTGTCATTTCATTATATTATTTTGTTATGCATTTGTTTATATTCAGTTGTTGTATTATGCATGATAGGATGTTTGCATTAATGACATCATACTACTAATATGCATGTGATGGGTAAGTAGCTCATGGGGCTATACAAATTCTCCATTGCTACTTATCTAGAATGAAACCTCTTTGCTGACATATTGGATTAGTGCACAATCTCAATGTTGTCCTGGTAGAGATGGAAGGCATCTAGAAAGTTTCAGTGAGATATGGATGAATGTTGTATTGGCTAAAGTAGTTGCATGATCATATATTTATGCATAAGAATTTTCCAATCCTTATGAAATGTTTCTAACCATGCAAATGCATTTGACTTGTAGGAAAGATCGCATACATAATCACTTACAAGCAAAGAAGAATGAAGACTTGTTCCGAAGAACAAGTGACGACAGTTTCAAGACAAAGAATAATATGATGAATGCAGTGACATCATTGATGCAGAACCTTCTAGTTCAAGAAGAATGATGTCAGGGCGTATTATCGAGACTTGAAGATGAAATTCTATACACTAGATGGATGCATAGAATACTAGTAGCATAGGAAGCTACTTGTCACTCTGGTACAGAATGTTTTCAGGGCATAGAGCACAGAAGACAGAGGGAGTATGATGCTCCGCTTCAGAGGGAGTGACTACAGAATATCTTGAGGTTCGACATGGTACAACAGGATGAGCAGATTATTGATGACTCTAGGCTTTACTGAGAGTAAAGTGGATTCCAACGTTTTCTCCAAAGTTGAAGGTGGAAGACCAGTGATGCTCCTGTTATGTGTCGATGCACTACTGTTCTAGGTATGGAGGTGTGGCAGAGTGTAGATGGAATATTCCTTGGACAAGGGAAGTATGCAGTAGAGATCCTGAAGAGGTTCAGGATGATGGACTGCATGACTACACCTATGGAATCGAACCTGAAGCTATTGAGTGATGCTTCTTCATAGACGGTTGATACTACAATGTATCGTCAGAATATTGGGTCCTTGATGTACCTGAGACCAAATATTTGCTTTGCTGTGAACACATTGAGACATGTTCACCTGATGGTTGCAAAGCATGTAGGGGTACAGTTTATTATGGGCTCAAGTATGATGTGAATCAAAATATTAACCTGGAGGGTTATGTTGATTCAGATTGGGCAGGCAGTGCCATCGACAGGAAGAGTACTTCAGGATGTTGCTTCAGTATGGGATCAGGTGTGATCTCTTGGTTTAGCAGGAAGCAATCCTGTGTGGCACTGAGTACAGCTGAAGCAGAGTATGTCACAGCTTGTTCAGCTAGTTGTGAGGAAGTATGGCTGCAGAAGCTACTATCTAATATATTTGATCTCCAGTTGGATGCTACTTGTATACATTGCGACAACCAAAGTTGCGTAAAGTTGTCAGAGAATCCTGTGTTCCATGACAGGTCGAAGCATATTGAGATCAAGTATCACTATATCAGGGATATGGTGCAAAGAGGAGCAGTGAAGCTCCTATATGTTGCGACGGAGGAACAGATAGCTGATGTATTGACGAAGCCATTGGCTAGGCTAAAGTTTGAGTACTTCAGAGAGAGACTTGGTGTTCTCCAGATCGAGGCTTCCTCCCAGAGACAGTGCTGAGATGCATAGCCATTCTGACGAGCAGGTCAGATGTAAGGGCAGAGCCATTCTATTCATGGCTAAAGGATTTAGTTCCTTCCATGTCAGATGTAAGTGCAGAAATCTCTCTTCATTGTGGTTGAGAGTCTTCCATCATTATGTGGGATTGTGCCATTCTGACGAGCAGGTCAGATGTAAGGGCAGAGCCATTCTGTTCATGGCTGAAGGATTTAGTTCCTTCCATGTCAGATGTAAGTGCATAAATCTCTCTTCATTGTGGTTGAGAGTCTTCCATCATTAGGTGGGATTGTGCCATTCTGACGAGCAGGTCAGATGTAAGGGCAGAGCCATTCTGGTCATCGCTAAAGGATTAAGTTCCTCCCATGACAGATGTGAGTGCTGTCCATTCCGACGAGCAGGTCGGATGTAAGGGAAATTGCCATTCTCTAGGAGAATGGAGGCACCTGGTCAGTTACCAGGTAGCTCAGTCGAGGAGGACTGGGGGCCATTCTGATGTGACTACGGAGATGTGTTCTCGTAGGATCAGATGTGAGTGCAAGCCTTTCCATCACTGTGATAGGATGTGTTCTTGTCTGGATGGATGTAAGTGCAGAAAATCTTCCACCACTGTGATAGGATTGGTTCTTGTATGGGTGGGAGTCTTCCATCACTGTGATAGGATGTGTTCTTGTCTGGATGGAAGGGCCTTTCTGACGAGTAGGTCAGATGTAAGTGTTGAGCCATTTCACAGATGGTAGTTGATTGTGCCTACCATGCTGGTGAATGTGAGTGCTGGGCCTTTTTGATGTGATTGTAGTTTTCTACATGATCAGATGTGAGTGCTGGGTGTGCCTTTCTGACGAGCAGGTCAGATGTAAGTGCTGGGCGAAGACCTACATGAGGGTAGGCCTACAACCAGCATGAAAAAGGGCTGGCTCTATAGAAATTCCTATGAGGAGATAGTATACACATGATGATGACCAGCGGAGATCCATATCAAGATATGATCCAGATCTAGTTATGATGACTCCGAGAGATCCAGATCCAGTGATGATCCAAATCCAGCAGTGATGATCCAGATCGAGTGATGATCCAGATCCAGTCCAGTGATGTTGATCCAGATCGAGTGATGATCTAGATCCAGTGATGCCATTTTATGATGATCCAGATCCAGATGACTTGAAGACGAAGATGACTTGAAGATGAAGATGACTCAGATGATCCAGTTAATGCAGAGAAGAAGACCAGTACTGAAAAAAAATTTGTGTCGAAAGAATACCTTCCTAGTTAAGAGGGAGTGTTGATGTATATGTAACTTCGGAATGTATTCTTCTATGTATCGTAACCCGATGTTTATTCTGGGATGTTTCTATTATGTATTTGAGTCATGTGGTCATGCCCCGATGTTCCGATCGGGAGGATTATTAATGTAATCAAGTCATGTCAAGTCATTAGGTAAGTCCCCACAGTTTAGGGGCACTTGGGTTATTATACACTAATTAAGGTGTAGGCTCAAGTAATTAATTATAAGTTAAGCCTACATGGTTGAGTGCACTTCAAGTCAACAGAAGAATATAAATAGAGAGTGAGAGTCTCTCTATTTATCACTTGTGAATTACATCACTTGCTCTCTCAAGTGTGGCACACCTTTGGAGAAGGAAATACTTTGGCTTGACAGAAGAAAGAAGGCTGCTGTTGTGTTGGGAGGTCATCTTACTATTTTTTATCACATCTTGTGGTGATACTATCTTAGAGGAAGTTGAGGGGTTTTCTCCATTTATGGTTTCCCCTCCTAAAATATTTGTGTCTCTTGTCTCTTGTGATGTGCTTATGTGATTGTTGTGCTTGTTATTCTATCAGTGAAAAGATCTTATCATAATGCTAGCTTAAATGATGAAAAACTAACAGCCAAGACATGCTCTTTGAATGGTTGGAGGTTAACTTGCTGCTCCCTTGCTTCCCCCAAAGCAGTTGTTAGAGAGGAAATCTGCTCTTGATGTTTCTTTTCCTGTTCTTGGGTGTGCAACCCATTGGCCTCCAAGAGGATATTTTGCTGCTCGTCTAGCTCTTCTACCTTTCCTAGCAGCTATTCCTTTTCACTCCTTAGCTCTTGACATTCTTTCTGCACTTTCTCCAGAGCCTCTTGTGTAGTTTCCATAACCTGTATTTCTACTTGGAGGGCCTGCAATTCAGCCCTAGAAGCCTTTATCTCCCTCTGCATGTCTTCATACTTCCACTTCAGCCTATTGCCTTCCTCTCTCTCTTTCCTCAAGGTGTCTTTCAGTTGAGTAGAAGAACTTTTGGATAACTTTAAGTCTGTTATAATCCTGCCCACATTATCCTCCGAAGCTTGAATCAGTGCTGCTACAGCTCTAATGGTGAATCTCATATCTTGGTCTGTTCCCAACATAACAGGCGTATCCGTTATCATTTTACCAGGAAGACCCTCTGTTTCAACTTTCCTTTCTGTTCTCTTCATTATTCTCTTTGTTTCCCTATCATAATAAACAGTGTTTAAATCCGGGATTTCTTCACCCACCTTCTGTACAAAGGGGACCAGCTTGAGTGTGGGGACCATGGGTGTGCTTGCAGCAGGTACTTGTGGGTCCTGAACCTCGGGGTTCTCCACATCCTGGGTCTCACCTGCAGCTGTTTCAGAAGCTGAATGCTCTGTCTTTGTCAGCTTTATCCTTTCAGCTTCTTACTTTTGGAGCTCCTCATCTAGCTTGTTTTTCTTTTCTTCTTCTTCTTTCTTTGCATCTTCTTCCGCCTTCCTGGCTTCCTCTTGTGCAACTTTCCTTTTTCCTTCTTCTTCTGTGTGTAGCCACCCTGTAGCTTCCGATGCAAACCTCTGGGCTTCCTCATTTCTTCTCTTTGCCTCTTCCTCAGCCTTTGCTTGTTCATCTCCCTTCGCACCTTTGGTGGTGATCTTCTTCTTGAACCTTCTTCTCAAGGCTGTCATGTTTACTGCATTTCAGAAGATGGATTCTTCCCGATCGCAATGGTGGGCATACTCAAAATGCACATTGTTTGTTTTGCAGTGTTCAGCTACTTTACCATGAGTATCATTCCTACGGAAGGGCATCTCTCCAAAATGGAACTTTTCCATATCTTCTACAAATTCATCAGCCTTTTTTACTCTGGTAAACTTGTAGCTTCCTAACCTGAAGGGAAAAGGAGGATAGGTGGTCTTCTTGTGCTCAAATAGAAAGCTTCCTATTCCATCTAGGAACACTTGTCTGACTTCCCCCATGTGAATAATGTAATCAGTTGCGTATTTGGGCAGCGGGGAAGGTGCTCTCGAACCTCCAAACATCCCGAAATACAGGCCATTTTTAGTCAAATAGTAGTCTGCATACTCCTCTATTACTTGCAGTGCCTCCTCTGACATACAATCACACTCCTTCAGGAAAATGAGTGTGTATAAGGGCATGATAAAGTGTTCACATACTTCTCGATAATGGTTGTGATATTTGTGTCCCTACAACGGTTTATAGGCAGCATAGACAGGCATTCTTTCCCTATCCAAGATGCACCTGAGTCCGGGGAAAGGATGATTACACAATATGTAATCGATGAGTATGGAACTCATATAGAACTCGGAGCTCTTTTGGGCCACTCCTCCCAAAGCTGAGGCCAAGCAGGATGAAAGACTATTTGATACAAGGCTAGCCCAGTTGAAAATTGTCCCCTGGGTTGCAACATGAAAAATGATGGGTATCCACTCTAACCTGAAGAACCTACCATCTGCTCTTCCAAAAATCTTGTTCAGCATTAAAGCTATGAATCTATAGGGGACCCTTAAGCTTGCTATATCATAATCACCCATCGGTCTGTATCTGTAATGTTTTCCCTGCAACAACATCTTTTTAAGAGTCTCTACCAGGTCCATTCTAATATTGTTCAGCCAATCATCAGATAAAAACACTTGGGCTTCTAGCAGGTGGTAAGCCAACGCTACATATCCAGGGCTATATGCAGTATAGCCCTGTCTTTCAACATTTTCTAGAATCATTGTTGTGACATCTGCCCGGGGCAGAATCCAACCGATTACTTCAGAGCATGGGAACAACTCCGGTCTGGTGGCGATCTTCATCAGTGAAGATCTTTCTATGTTGGCATATATGGACTCTTCTTCTAAGCCCATGTCAGGAACCTCTCTACGTGTGATCAGTCTATATACTTCCCCCCACTGGTATTCAAGTTCGATACCAGAAATGCACTTAGTGTCTTCGTATATGTATTCAGTTTTAGTGACAACTTCTACTTCGGGCTCTTCCTCGACCACCGAGGAATTATTATTTTGTCTCTTTGACATTGTGAGCTCTTCTTTCCATAAAATCGTAACATTAAGCCCTTTTGGCTGAGTGACAAACTGGTATACATCAATGTGCAGTGTGCCATTTCTTCTATGTTTAACATGATAGCAATCAATCAATGAAGCAAATATATACATGTGTATAAGATAAAGTGACCTAACTAACTGAGCTATTGAAACACAGTGCTCATTATTCAATGACTTTGTCTATATCTAGCATGATGGGAAATAGTTATATGCAGTAAACTGTGGAAGCTACCACTGCTGTATGATTTTAAACAATTCTATCAACCACATTTAGGATGGAAATAGATCTATATTAATATGCAACACATTTCGGATTTCTATGCACGCCATGGTCATATTGCTGCGCGGGAAAGACAGTAGTAGTTACGCAGGTTTTTAACGCCGCCTTAACAAAACCCTACCCATGCACTTATGGTCAATAAACTAAGAGCAGTGGCATATCCCTTTCAATCGGCTAGGAATTCGACGCTGAGCTTGAACGGGGTCGGGCGAAAACGTATAGGACAAAAACGACTGGGGTTTAAATGATGTAGGTAGCACAAAATCAATACCAACCGTCCAACCCTAAAAGTAAAGGTCATGGTGAACCTATTCCAACCCAAAATATTATCATACAGGGTGGTTTGGTTTAGACAGCGTAATGGCCGTCTGCACCAAGCCCCCTCATTCTCTATGCCCAGTGTTGCACGACAACCGTGGTGGGGAAAAAAATACTATGCGGGTCAAAATGCCCCTCCCCGCGAACAACAATGCCACCAAGAACCACAATATATACATGCAATTATAGGGAAATAAATAGCCGCAACACCTAACCATGGAAAACCAAAACCACCAAACGTTCAACGGAACGAGGAAAGGCAATAGAATCCTACCTGGCACTGATGTGTAACTGGTGCGTATGGTGGGACGAAGACGGTCAGGCTTCTACAGTTGCCACTTGGATGTGGGTACCGGCAATGGGGTCCGAACAAACTCAAGTGATTCACAACACAATAGCAACAGAGCACGGTAGTTAAAAATAACAATAGAATAATAAACCCCTCGACCCCATATATATAAGGTCAACACTCACGGCATATCGGATGGTGGACCAATTTTGGATCGGAAACTGAAAGCCAACTTTTTTCCGCAATGGCGGATGGCCAAAACGCTAAGCCATCCGCGTACCATACTCAGCGGAACCTCGGAAGACTATTCGTCGGGACCAAAGTGAAATTGGAGCCACAACGGTGGAGCCGCGGAGGGTAAATCGATCCGCAACGGGTAAAATCTGAATCGAAAGCGAAATGACTCCCCATCGGAAGGGCTGGTGCTTCTTTCATCCACAACGACGGAACCGTAAAGCGTGCCACCGTCTGCAACGTCGAGACTTGAATCAGAAGCAAAAACACTAAAGGCTCAGAGAGATAAGAGCTTTGGTAGCTGCAACAGCAAAGCCACAAAAGATGTGACCTTCCGCAATGGTGGGAAACGAATGACTTAAACATCCTGAAACCAAAAACCTTCCGCAGCCGCAACGGCAGAAGCCCCCCGACTTACAGGATCGTCAAAAATAACACAGGCGGGAAACAGAACATTGAAGCAATGATCGGGAGAGGAAGTGTTTTTCCATCCGCAATGGTGGAGAAAGAAAAGACAAATCCTTCCGACATAAACCAAAATATAGGCCGATGTGAAAACCAATGGATTGGAAGACGAAAGTGTATTTCTTTCCGCAACGGCGGAAGAAAAAAACAAAGATCCACCCGCAACGACGGGGCATTGACCAAAATAACATCCGATTTAGGCATGCTTCAAATGCATTCAAAGGCAGTGATAAAGCTTGATCAAACAATGGATTACTTCAAGCATCAGAGGAGGAATCAAAAGCAATTGGTAGCTCAATCCAAGCATTTAGAATTAACTCAAGGACAAAGAACTAATCGAAGCAAAGGAGGGTCCTAAATTTTTTTGGAATTTTGGGAAATTGTTGCAGCTGCAACAATTGGCGAATACCTGGTGAACCCCAGATTTCTGAATTAACTCCTTCCCAGTGCAAGACCATCTAAATAAAAATTTAAATATTCTAGATGTTTGTATCCCTAGGCTAGCCAACTTAAGCATTTAAATCATTGAGAAGCAGTCCATTCTTTGGGAAATGGTAACATCAGAAATATTGCAAGTCTGACTAACTCTTTTGAGGCCTAATAAATGAGGTTTATTTTAACCGTGCTTGGGTAGTTTCATGCTTGGACACCACAGGATTGTAACAGATAGTAAACAACATTATCCTTTTGTTCCTCATTCCCATGCCAATTTGCACTTTTGTGCCATTATAACTTTAGTTCTTTTGAGTCCTCCATTTGCCTTTCTTTCTGAATTTTATTCAGGTTCCTCTATCCCATAGTGCCCTTTTGTGTGAGAGAAGAATTGGCATTTCATCTCACAGACGGAGAGGAACTTTCGGCAATTTGAAATTCATGCTTTTGATACTTTGCTTTGATATGTCTTGTTTCCTTTAAGGATTTTTGACTCTTGATAGCTTTTAGCTTTTCTGAAATTATGGCATGGGATAATTTATATATGATATACTGTTTACCTTGCTTCCTTTCCGTGGGTATTTCGCTGTCACCCCCTTGGATATTTAAGATGTGAAATGGATGGAGCCTCGAAATAGTATTCCAGACCTCTTTACTTATGAGTTATTTACAGGGGTTAAGTAAGACTTTAATGAATGCATGGCCAGTTAGGAACACTGCTACTAGAAGACATTCTATGTTTCAAAGCATAGTCTTTTGCTCAAGATTTCAGTTAATAAAGAACCCTCATGTTTCCATTGCAACCAAAAGTTTTCCTCTTTATTCAAAATCAACATAACTGCTAACAAAGCGGTGAAAATGAAAGAAATCATCAAAGCTATAAATTAAAATAGAACAACCTCAAATCAATAATCAAAGCATTAAAGCAAACAAATCAATTTATTTATGTACAAAGCAAAAGAAAAGAAAAAAAAATTGCCCACTCCTGAATATCTTTAATCTTAGGGAGTTAGCGAGTGGGCTGGATTATAGACATGAGACATCTAACCATGGTCTAGCTCTATTATTTTTGAAATTGAACACATGTCTACTATCCTACATTCATCCCTTTCAGCCTGAGGAAGTTGAAGCAGCTCAGGCTGAGTGTCAATCATCGAACTGGCCTTTCTTGAGGTGTGATGTCTTAGCTTAAACTTAGTTAGATAGTTTCCTAAGACAGAATCAACAGATTCATTTCCCTCTCCTAGCCTAGTAACATTGTGCTTCATGTAGGGCTCTCTTAAAATCTTAATCAGGTTTGGGCTCCCCTTCTGAGGCAGCCACAAGTGTGACCAGTCGGAAGCAAAGTACCCATCTAGTCGTGCTGACCAGTCTCGATTCAAGATCAATCCATAGCCATCAGGTATGTATTCTACTACAATATCAAGGTACTGGCATATCTTTTTATTTGCAGATAATCGAATCAGAACATTCTTCATCTCCCCCACCACTTTGACACTAGTCTTGTCTAGTTGAGTGACGTCCCAATCAGTAGGTATTAGCTGCCCATTATTTTTTTTGTAGATTGCAAGAGGCATAACATTCACTGATGATACAGAGTCCACCAGACAATTATGCACCTTATGGTTCAAAATCTCCAGAGTCAAAAGGAAAGGTGGGGTGCTAGTTTTCCTTTCCCCAGTTGATTTGACCTTTTCCTCCACAGGTTGGTTTTCGGTGGGTATCTCCTTTTTAACTTCTTCAACTTTTCCAACGTTCTCTTCCTCAACATCTTCTGTAGGTTTGACAGGATCAATGATTGGTTCTGTCTCCGAGTTGAAAGTAGTGACTTTAGGCGGTTTATCTTCATTACTGACATCTGCCTGTCTCTTGACATTCTTTTGAAATCTTTTGATCTTCAAAATTGTTAAATCCATGTCCTTTGTTGCTATAGGTGTGCATTCAGTTTTGAGAGCGCTCTCTTCATTGTCAAACAGCGAGACACCATCCCATGAAAACATGGTGTCATTATCTTGTTTCTCCATATTCTGGTTTTTATTTTCCTCTTTACCACTGTCCTTGGTCAATTTAGAATTTAGCAACTGATTCATAACCAATGACATTGAATTCAACCATTGAGGACACTTCTTTTCAGAATGAGGTTGTTGATGAAAAGTGCAGAAGTTGTCTCCTCCCACTTCTGTTATATTTATTGAGGCTAAATTTGGTGGAGGTGTTTTCCATTGGTTGCTATCCTCTTTTTTTGGATAGTATGGTTTGTAAGTTTTCCACATTTCCCTTTATTTTTCCAGATCTATGATTCGGTTGGATAGTTTCTGCATCACTTTCAACATTCCCTCAAAATCATGTGATTGCTCCTCTTTAGGTTTAGACAGCAATAAAGTTCTTCTATTTGTACTTTTCTCTCCAGGTAAATCAGGATAATCTTCTACACTTTCCCTTTCAGCCTCTACCCTTTCTGCCTCTTCATAAGTCTCTACCAATGTAGTTTTGGCTTTCATCTTAGAAAACATGGCCAGCTCAGGTCCTAGGGATGAGGTATAATATTCAATTAAGACTTTGTCTGAGGGTCTGTCAGCTTCAAAAAATTTCTTTAGGTATATTGAAAATCTTTGAGTGAAACTATGTACCTTCTCATTCTTCTCTTTTCTTAACAAACCAAGACCTTTCATCAATGAGGCATGCGTTTTTTGGGCTGTGTATTTATTTCTGAATATTCTTTCAAAAGTATTCCAGTCTGGGATCGATTTTGCAGGTAGGGAAAAGTACCATGAAGCAGCTGCCCCTTTCAAGGTATGAGGGAATAATCTATAGACAACATCTTCGTACTCCCCAGCCCTTAACCCTTCTACCACCAAATAGAAACTTTCTAAGTGGTCATCTACATCAATCCTTTCCTTAGGGTCAAACTTAGGAAACAGCTTATCAAAATCTTGAGGTAGGTTATGCAATGGAGGGGTGAGGTTCAAAGGGGTTCTAGCTTTCCAAGCAGGCAATGGGTTGGGAAGATTCACAATTACACCAGCCATGAGCACAGGTAAAAAAAAACAAAGTTTGAGTAAAGAGCAACGTAGGGTGAGAACATGCTTTCTTACTTCAAAGGTATAACCGAAACCTGTAAGTACTTGGGTCAGGCTACAAGCTTCAAACATCTACTGGTGGGGTAATCTTGGGAAAAATAAGTTTCCACGGCTAGCCATGCACTGGCGTCCCTCCTTCTAGCGCCAGAACTATTGAGGCATGTAAATTCACAGGAAACAACAAAAAGGGATTCTCCCCAGTCAACGTTCCCAACTAGCCCATGACTGTTTGGTATGGGGAATCCGTCCGGTTTGCGGTCCGGCTACCATAGGTCAAAGTAACAAAAACAAAGGTTTTACCGGTTGTGGCCCGGTCCACCGTGTATATTTTTGTATTTTTTGACTTAAGTATGATATGCATATGCCTAATTAACTATGCAGGGCAATAAGGATGCAAGGAGTATTCACAATGTGATGCGCAGGTTCTTACCTCCCGTCTTAGGCTCACAAGCATCTAAATCACATGTGCAGAAATAAAACTAACTATCTATCTATCTATCTATCACCGGGGAGCAAACTTTAACTTATTTGTGAGTAATGTGAATTGTGCATGTATCATAAAGAGAAATTACAGATAGCTGATATTTCTTCCTACAACACATGAATGATTAAAGATATTTCAACAATCAGTTAGCTAATTGTTTTATGAACAACATACATGACTCATGGTGGTAATTCCACAAAATAAACCAGAAATCATTTAAACAAGAACATAGGTTCTGAGAGTTAGAACGATCTCACAGTTAATGGACAAAAAGTTGGAAAAACAAAATAGTTCATCTTTCAGCCATCCACAGCATAACATTTGAAAATGCCACCCATCTTCCTCCAATAGGAAAACAATACTTCTTTATTGCAAAGAGAAATAGTTCTTCTTACAATATAGCTTTTCATGTCTAACCGGGAAAAATCCCTCTCTCCCTCTTAGTCTATTACATTTATACAAAAAGGTGAGATGGTTGGGCTGCCCAAAGTAACCTTTGGGCTTCCCAACTCTTGGTTTCCCAATGCTTGACTTTTCTCAAAGATTTACAAAATTATTACAAATTACAAAAATTGACCAATCCTTTACGAGGAGGGTCCCACTTGGGCATCTAGAAATTTCTTCCATTTCGCAGCTTCAGAGGCAATTCCCTCAAATGCACAAGGCTATAGAAACTGAATATTAATCTCAAACTTAGCAGCCTGGTTCTTTATAGCCTCAATCTTGGCTGCACTTAATCGAAGTTGATCTTCCAGAATCTGCACGCTGATAGCTAAATGATCTACTTCGCTCCTCAGGATCTGATCATTCAGGGCTTTAATCTGTTGTACTTTAGCTTCCTCTTCCTGGTACCTCTTCTGCAACAACTCTATGAATGCATTGTGATCTGGGAAAAACTCAAGCCTTTGATCGGCCTCTGTTTGGCACCGGTTGTAGGTAATGAGAAGCCTTTTGAAAAACTCGGTGCATGCTCCTTTTGTCTTTTTAACGGTCTTCTTGAAATCCTCTACGGTGTTGATAACAAATTCCACTAAGTCATAATCCTGCTTGAGGGCCTGTTGACCTTTGACGGTAGTTCTGCTTGAGTTTCTTCATTGTTTTCCATCCTCGCCATTCTTACAGTCAGGACTTCAAGGATGTCTTGAGATCTATCAACGAAATAAGAAGAGGTCTCCAAGATTTCCTCCAATCTACCATCTATCTGCAGTACTCTACACCTCTCTCCTTCTATAGAAGTTTGCAGTTGCATCATTTTAGCCTTCTGAGCCAAGACATGCTCTTTGAATGGTTGGAGGTTAACTTTCTGCTCCCTTGCTTCCCCCAAAGCAGTTGTTAGAGAGGAAATCTCCTCTTGATGTTTCTTTTCCTGTTCTTGGGTGTGCAACCCATTGGCCTCCAAGAGGATATTTTGCTACTCTTATAGCTCTTCTACCTTTCCCATCAGCTGTTCCTTTTCACTCCTTAGCTCTTGACATTCTTTATGTACTTTCTCTAGAGCCTCTTGTGTAGTTTCCATAACCTTTCTTTCTACTTGGAGGGCTTGCAATTCATCCCTAGAAGCCTTTATCTCCCTCTGCATGTCTTCATACTTCCGCTTCAGCCTATTTCCTTCCTCTCTCTCTTTCCTCAAGGTGTATTTCAATTGAGCAGAAGAACTTTTGGATAGCTTTAAGTCTGTTATAATCCTGCCCACATTATCCTCCGAATATTGAATCAGTGTTGCTCCGGCTCTAATGGTGAATCTCAGATCTTGGTCTGTTCCCAACATAATAGGCGTATCCGTTATCATTTTACCAGGAAGACCTTCTGTTTCAACTTTCCTTTCTGTTCTCTTCATTATTCTCTTTGTTTCCCTATCATAATAAACAGTGTTGAAATCCGGGACTTCTTCACCCACCTTCTATACAAAGGGGACCAGCTTGAGTGTGGGGACCATGGGTGTGCTGGTAGTAGGTACTTGTGGGTCCTGAACCTCGGGGTTCTCCACGTCCTGGGTCTGCCCTGTAGTTGTTTCAGAAGATGACTGCTCTATCTGTGTCAGCTTTAGCCTTTCAGCTTCTTGCTTTTGGAGCTCCTCATCCAGCTTCTTTTTCTTTTCTTCTTCTTCTTTCTTTGCATCTTCTTCCGCCTTCCTGGATACCTCTTGTACAACTTTCCTTTTTCCTTATTCTTTTGTGTGTAGCCACCCTGCAGCTTCCTGTGCCAACCTCTGGGCTTCCTCATTTATTCTCTTTGCTTCTTCCTCAGCCTTTGCTTGTTCATCTCCCTTCCCACCTTTGGTGGTGATCTTCTTCTTGAACCTTCTTCTCAAGGCTGTCATGTTTACTGCATTTCGGAAGATGGATTCTTCTCAATCCCAGTGGTGGGCATACTCAAAATGCACATTGTTTGTTTTGCAGTGTTGAACTACTTTACCGTGAGTATCATTCCTACGAAAGGGCATCTCTCCAAAATGGAACTTTTCCAGCTCTTCTACAAATTCATCAGCCTTTTTTACTCTGGTAAACTTGTAGCTTCCTAACCTGAAGGGAAAAGGAGGCTAGGTGGTCTTCTTGTGCTCAAACAGAAAGCTTCCTATTCCATCCAGTAAAACTTGTTTGATTGCCTCCTTGTGAATAATTTAATCATTTGCATATTTGGGCAGCAGGGAAGGTGCTCTCGAACCTCCAAACATCCTGAAATAAAGGCCATTTTTAGTTAAATAGTAGTCTACATACTCCTCTATTACTTGCAATTCCTCCTCTGACATACAATCACACTCCTTCAGGAAAATGAGTGTGTATAAGGGCATGATAAAGTGTTCACATACTTCTCGATAATGCCTGTGATATTTGTGTGCCCACAATGGTTTATAGGAAGCATAGACAGGCATTCTTTCCCTATCCCAGATGCACCTGAGTCTGGGGAAAGGATGATTACACAATATGCAATCGATGAGTATGGAACTCATATAGAACTCAAACCTCTTTTGGGCCACTCCTCCCAAAGCTGAGGCCAAGCAGGCTGAAAGACTATTTGATACAAGGCTAGCCCAGTTGAAAATTGTCCCCTGGGTTGCAACATGAAATATGATGGGTATCCACTCTAACTTGAAGAACCTACCATGTGCTCTTCCAAAAATCCTGTTTAGCATTAAAGCTATGAACCTATAGGGGACCCTTAAGCTTGTTGTATCATAATCACCCATCAGTCTGTATCTCTAATGTTTTCCCTGCAACAACATCTTTTTAAGAGTCTCTACCAGGTCCATTCTAATATTGTTCAGCCAATCATCAGATAAAAACACTTGGGCTTCTGGTAGGTGGTAAGCCAACGCTACATATCCAGGGCTATATGCAGCATAGCCCTGTCTTTCAACATTTTCCAGAATCATTGTTGTGACATCTGCCCGGGGAAGAATCCAACCGATTACTTCAGAGCATGGGAACAACTCCGGTCTAGTGGCGATCTTCATCAGTGAAGATCTTTCTATGTTGGCATATATGGGCTCTTCTTCTAAGCCCATGTCAGGAACCTCTTTTCGTGTGATCAGTATATATACTTCCCCCCACTGGTATTCAAGTTTGATACCAGAAATTCACTTAGTGTCTTTGTATATTTATTCAGTTTTAGTGACAAATTCTACTTCGGGCTCTTCCTCGACCACCGGGGACTTCTTCTTTTGTCTCTTTGACATTGTGAGCTCTTCCTACCATAAAATTGTAACATTAAGCCCTTTTGGCTGAGTGACAAACTGGTATACATCAGTGTGCAGTGTGCCATTTCTTCTATGTTTAACATGATAGCAATCAGTCAATGAAGCAAATATATATATGTATATAAGCTGAAGTGGCCTAACTAACCGAGCTATTGAAACACGGTGTGCATTATTCAATGACTTTGTATATATCTAGCATGATGGGAAATAGTTATATGCAGTAAACTGTGCAAGCTACCACTGCTTTATGATTTTAAACAATTCTATCAACCACATTTAGGATGGAAATAGATCTACATTAATATGCAATACATTTTGGCTTTCTATGCATGCCATGGTCATCTTGCTGTGTGGGAAAGACAGTAGCAGTTACGCAGGTTTTCAACGCTGCCTTAACAAAACCCTACCCATGCACTTATGGTCAATAAACTAAGAGCAGTGGCATATCCCTTTCAATCGGCTAGGGATTCGACGCTGAGCTCGAACGGGGTCGGGCGGAAACGTATAGGATGAAAACGATGTAGAAACTCTGACCAGCAATAGATTAATTTCACTCACAACAAATTACAATTGATCATGCAAAATTGTCAACAATGGAGACTGAAAATGGAGCTGTAACACAAAATTATATTAAATCAGTGTACAATAGCCAAACCTGTAATAACATAGGTTGTTGAATATATAGAATACATCAATAGGTCGAATGCATAAGGAGGCATCCAAAACTAGCATAAAGCAAGCTTACCCAAAATAGGCAAATCCTCCATAGGTGTAAAAAGCTAATCCCAAATCTGTCATGAGGCTCACGAATTGGCAAGGGCGCATGGGCAAGCTAATGAGTGGTGGAATGGAAGCTCAGACATGCTTTTTCATGGAGGAAAGAGTGGAGGATGAAAGGGGAAAGAAACAAGTTCACCTCACCTAGTCTTGTTTTC
>LPNX010778828.1:534606-561156 GCA_001517045.1 Pseudotsuga menziesii | reverse complement strand
TGATCTTCTCTGCAGCTGCATTGGGCTCTTCTTCTGTTGCCATAGTCACCCTGTAGAGGCCTTTCACTCTCAACAAGATCTCCATCTCTGCTTTCCATTCAAAAAAGTTGAAGGGAGTCAAGATAGTTTTCTCTGAATCCATAGCTTTAGAAAATCTATCCCAACTGTCAGTAGAAGGATCCCAGTCTTGATGTCGAACCTGCAAAACAATTTTTGAAGGAGAGTAACAACCTACAATGGCTCTGATACCATGTAGAAATTCTGACCAGAAATAGATTAATTTCACTCACAACAAATTACAATTGATCATGCAAAATTGTCAACAATGGAGACTGAAAATGGAGCTGTAACACAAAATTATATTAACTCAGTGTACAATAGCCAACCCTGTAATAACATAGGTTGCTGAATATATATAATACATCAATAGGTCGAATGCATAAGGAGGCATCCAAAACTAGCATAAAGCAGGCTTACCCAAAATAGGCAAATCCCCCATAGGTGTAAAAAGCTGATCCCAAATCGGTCATGAGGCTCATGAATTGGAAAGGGCACATGGGCAAGCTAATGAGTGGTGGAATGGAAGCTCATACATGCTTTTTCAAGGAGGAAAGAGTGGAGGATGAAATGGGAAAGAAACAAGTTCACCTCACCTAGTCTTGCTTTCCTATGTGCCTTAAAACACTGAAAAAGTAGTCAATAAAGCAGAAAAAGAAGAAGGGCGCCTAGGAGGCCAGGAATAAAGCAGATTTGATTCCTAAGGCTTTCCCAAGCGCTACATGAGTCAAATATGGGAAGTTTGACCTCTATGGATAGGAAATTAGCAACTTGCACATGGTGGGACTCATGAACTAGGCAAATAAGACAAAAATAAATGAATTAATGTCTAAGTGGGTAATACTATGGGTTTGATTATTCTAACAAATGACTGGGGTTTAAATGATGCAGGTAGCACAAAATCAAGACCAACCGTCCAACCCTAAAAGTAAAGGTCACGGCGAACCTATTCCAACCCACAATATTATCATACAGGGTGGTTTGGTGCAGACAGCGTAACGACCGTCTGCACCAAGCCCCCTCATTCTCTATGCGCAGGGTCGCATGACAACGACAGTGGGGAAAAAAATACTATGCGAGTCAAAATGCCCCTCCCCGCAGACAGCAATGCCACCAAGAACCACAATATATACATGCATTTATAGGGAAAGAAACAGCCGCAACAGCTAACCGTGGAAAACCAAAACCCCCAAATGTTCAACGAAATGGGGAAAGGCAATAGAATCCTACCTGGCACTGATGTGTAACCGGCGCATATGGAGGGATGAATATGGTCAAGCTTCGACAGTTGGCACCTGGATGCGGGTACCGGCAATGGGGTCTGAACAAACTCAAGCGATTGACAGCACAATAGCGACAGAGCATGACAGTTAAAAATAACAATAGAATAATAAACCCCTCAACCCCGTATATATAAGGTCAACACTCATGGAATATCGGATGGCGGACCACTTTTGGATTGGAAACTGAAAGCCAACTTTCTTCCGCAACGGTGGACGACCAAAACTCTAAGCCGTCCGCGTACCTTGGAAGACTATTCGTCGGGACCAAAGTGAAACTATAGCCACAACGGCAAAGCCTCAGAGGGTAAATCGATCCGCAACGGGTAAAATCTGAATCGGAAGCGAAACAAATCCACATCGGAAGGGATGGTGCTTCTTTCATCTACGACGGTGGAACCGTAAAGCGTGCCACCGTCCGCAACTTTGGGACTTGAATCGGAAGCGAAAACACTAAAGGCTCGGAGAGTTAAGAGCTTTGGCAGCCGCAACGACAGAGCCACAAAAGATGCATCCTTCCGCAACGGTGGGAAACAAACGACTTAAACATCCCGAAACCAAAAACCTTCCACAGCCGCAATGGTGGAAGCCCCCCGACTTACGGGATCAGAAAAAATAACACAGGCAGGAAACAGAAAATTGAAGCAATGATCGGGAGAGGAAATGTTTTTCCATCCGCAACGGCGGAGAAAGAAAAGACAAATCCTTCCGACATAAACCAAAAGATCGACCGATGTGAAAACAAATGGATCGGAAGACGAAAGTGTATTTCTTTCCGCAATGGCGGAAGACCAAAACAAAGATCCACCTGCAACGGTGGGGCACTGACCAAAATAACATCCGATTCAGGCATGCTTCAAATGCATTCAAAGGCAGCGATAAAGCTTGATCAAACAGTGTATTACTTCAAGCATTAGAGGAGGAATCAAAAGCAATTGGTAGCTCAATGCAAGCATTTAGAATTAACTCAAGGACAAAGAACTAATCGAAGCAAAGGAGGGTCCTAAATTTTTTTGGAATTTTGGGAAATTGTTGCAGCTGCAACACGTTGCTGAGAGATTAAGGAGCACGCGGGCCTATGGTTGGGTGTAACATTGCAGCGATGTAGCTAGTTGCAGAACAAGTTCTCTGTAAGATAAGTATTCTTTCCTAACTTGTTTCTGCAACCATATTTTCCATTGATGAATGATGATGCACATGTTAAATGATGAATGGTATATGCATGAATGATTGATTGATATGGTTTGCTTCCATTGTGTATATGAACGATTATGCTTCATAATATGTTTTATGTTTTTGAGTATCATGCTTCAACATTATATGTATGTGTGTGTTCATGATTCATGGGGCTAGATGCCCGGATGATTTGTTGATGTATCATAGCATCCTCTTCACCAGTCGGAGGGTCGGGGACATTACAATGTGGTATCATAGCTCTGGTTGCAGCATGGGCCTGAATGGGCCGTGACGATGCAGTGACAGAGCTTATGTTGCAACATTTGGGCCTCAGGGGGCCATGAAAGAATAGTTAACAGAGGCAGGTTGATTACTGTCTAGAAGAAACCAGGAGGAAATGGGTGATGACAGGAAAATTCACAAAACTTTTCTAAGTGCCAGAATTGTCTGCTCATTGAAAAACTTAGTGACAAGTTCTTTCGATGCAGTGGAGCCCTTAGTGGGAAGGCCACTTGATGGACGGTAATCAGAAGGAAATTGAGGAAAGGTTGCATTCGTCGGCCATCAGCCCATCGAAGGACTAAGGGAGAAGGTCCTCTGACACCGCGGAATAATTATTCTGAAGACTACCCAACACCAAGGAATTTTGGAAAAATTTGACGAAGTAATGGAATCGTCGACGATCGATGATGATTAGTTGATTGCATCATCGATTCTTAGCTGATTATGTTGTCGATGTGGCAAAAGTTTGGTGACTACATCGGAAGAGGTTAGATGATCTTGCGCCATCATTGTAGATGCCTAGACAACTATCCTTTCGACGGATAGATCCCCGACCACCGATGCCACAGAGGAAAATCGTTTCGACAGTCGACGCAGCAGAAAAAATTTTCAAAATATTTTGTAAGGAATGAAATCATCGGCAATCGGAGGGGACTATTTGTTGACATCACCGATGAATAGTTGAAGGAAGAGCCGAAGGAAGATGAAAAATTCAAAAAAAAAATTCTATAAGGCATGAGATCATCGGCCATCGAAAAGTGTTAGATGTACTAGTCGCTGATGAACATCGGAAGGAGTTAGTGGTTTCGTGCACCTGCCATTGCGGAAGTTTAGAGCACTAAGATTTTGATGGTTACAAGTTCTAACTTCCGATGCACTTCAGCTCGCCGATCGGAAATCATTAGGGGATCGGGTTGCCGATCGAAAAAGGTTCAACGATGATGAACCACCGTTGCGGCTGCGGAGTGAACTATTCCACCGAGGTGTTTAGTGGATAGTGGCTCCGAGTTCCGATGCATAACTACGACGGTGACAACCAGTTGATTTGATCGACGACGTATAGGGGAAGATGGAGTAGATGGAGTCAGAAGATTTCGCTGACAGATAGTTAAACAGATTGGCAGAGAATTAGAGATGATTGAGCCGACGAAGTGGCAAAAAAGAAGACTAAAGAGAAAAATTTTGAAATTTTTTCTAAGTCATAGAATCATCGGCCATCGGCAATGATCAGTTGATCACATCGCCGATGCTTAGATGATTTGGTTGCCGATGAGCTACGTCAGATAAAGTTAGTTGATCAAACGTCTGTCGTTGCAGCTGATTAGTAGACTATTCCTCCGATGGACAATTGTTCCGACCGTCGATAGGCCCGTGGCTGTGGAAGTCATAGAAAGATCATGGGCCACCGTTGCAGAAACCGAAAGGACTAACCACCCACCGCCAGTACGCCTGACCGCCGATGCAACGGATTAGTTGGTTTTCCCGCTGATAAAGTTCAGACTGTTAGAACACTACAAGACCGATACGGTGAAGGAAATTAGTCAAGCAATCACTGATAAAACTCGGATTAGTAAACCACTACAAGCCGAAATGTCAGAGAGTTAGCAGGGAAGAGACCCAATTAGAAGGATTTTTTTTGAAAAGTATAAGGTCATCAAAATTTTTTTAAGGTTCATGCCGTCGATCAGAAGGAATCAAAGAATTGAAACTCCACCATTGTGGTAGTCTAAAGCACTATCCACCCGATGGATAGTAGGCCCGATAGTCGATAGACGTCCGCGGAAACCATAGTAAGATCATGTTGCACCATTGTGCCTGCTCAAGGGACTGCACACCCGATGAACAGTCGATTTTCTTGCTGATGCAAATCAAAAGTTTAGTTGATTTTCCCGTCGAGATGCCGGAGAGAAATAAGTAAACAGACCGCTGATGAATTAGGTGTTTTGACCACCAAAGTATCGAAAAGATAGTTGGGAGAAGGTCTGATTGGGGCCAAAGGAGATTTGGGTTTTCAAGAGAACTTCTCAGTGATTTTTCAAGCAGTTTTCAACTGCCTTTCAATAGATTTCAGTAGAATGTTAGTGGTTATAGGGATAAAAGAATTATAGACAACTTCCAAGAGAAAAATTCCAAGAAGAACAGTAAATAAAAAGGTGGTTCAGTCATGAGAACCCATGATGGGTATGATGCTCAGGATTCTTATGAGAGTGCAGGAGATGCCATGGGAGAAAATGTCCGTAATGGAAATGATGACATAGAGTCTAATGGAAGGATATTCCAGGATACACCATCCGAGGTTGCAGCCACCATGAGAAGCTTGATTAAAGCCCAAGAAGAGCAGCATCAGTTGAATACTGCCATGTTGCAGAGTTTAACAGACTTGCAGAGAAAGATAGACTCTGGGTGAGAAGGCAGTAAGAGAAGCACTAGGAGAAGGAGAAGGACTTCTAGTGGATCATCTAACTATGAAGAATCCAGTGGAGATACAAGTCCCTCTTCTCACAAAATGAAAAGAAGAAGGCACCATAGGGATCACTCTCGAGATGAATTTAGGAAAGCTAAACCTCCTACATTTGATGGTGATCACATAAATACTGGACAAGAGGATGAAGCTTGGATTCTTTGGATAAAGAAGTAATTTCAAGTACATGATTATTCAGGAAACATGAAAGCAAGAGTTTCCATATTCAATCTAAATGGAAGAACCTTTATTTGGTGGGAACACTTCAATCAAGTAAGGAAGATCAGTGAAAGGAAACTGAAGTGGAAACAATTCAAGAAGTATTTCAGGACGAAATACCTCTCTGATAGGTATTATGATGACAAGATCAAGGAGTTCCATGAGCTGAGATTGGGACAGCAGACCATGGATGAATATGCAAACAAGTTCCTGGAATTGTTATGGTATGTCCGGTACATCAGAGATGAAAAAGTGAAGGTCCAGCGGTTTCTGAGTGGATTTCCTCAGTCTTGCAAAGATAGAATTGAGTTTTATGAACCGAGAACTCTTGAAGAAGCCATAAGGAAGGATAAGTATTTTCATGAGCAAAGAAAAGGTAAACCTATTTACCATAAGGCATGGAAGGACAAGAATAATGATAATTTTGATCAAAGGAAGAAAGGTTTCAAACCTTCTATATTCAGGAATCGGTAGAAGAAGCCATCCCAAGCTACGAGTAATCCAGTTGGAGTGACAGGTGGAAAGCCTAAAGAGCCACATCAGAATAAAGGTCCACTCAAATGTTGGAAATGTGAAGGACCCCACTTGCGCAGATATTTTCCACTTGAGAATGAAAGTGTAAGGCCAGATTATAACATTTAGGAAGCAGAACCAGTGGGTCAAGTAGCAAGGGAAATCCCTAGAATTTATGCAGCACTGGAGGACCGCCAGGCATATCACCAGTCAATTGTGGTTGAATTTGCAGGTAATATTGTTGAACAATCTGTTTCTATTTTTATTGACCCTAGTTCTACTCACAGTTATATCACTCCTAGGGTAGTGCATATTTGTGCTTTTAATAAGGTCAAGCATAGGAATCCTTGGTTAGTTTAGCTAGCCACTAGAAATAAGAGAAAAGTTAGTGAAGTGGTAGAGAAATGTCCATTGATCATGAATGGAATGATCACTTGTGTAGATCTGAATGTTCTACCACTTGGTTCCTATGATGTTCTCATTGGAATGGATTGGTTAGAAGCTCACAGAGTGAAGCTTGACTGCTATAACAAGACTTTGGAATGCACAGATGAGAAAGGAAACCCAGTAGTTGTGAAAGATATTCCAAAGGTAATTTCAGTAAGACAGGTTTCAGCAATGTAGTTTAAGAAGTTCTGTAGGAAAGGTTGCCAGTTGTATCCAGCTCATATTCTGGAACCAACAGGAGATGAAACTCCTAGATTGGAGGACTATCAAGTGCTATAGGAATTCAAGGATGTGTTTCCTGATGAGATTCTAGGGCTTCCTCTAAAGAGGGACATTGATTTCAACATTGAACTTGTGCCAGGAGTAGCACCAGTGTCCAAGACACCTTACAGGATGAGTACACCAGAGATGCTAGAGTTGAATATGCAACTGCAAGAGTTGTTGGAAAAGAAGTATATCCGACTAAGTGTGTCTCCTTGGGGAGCACCGATTCTGTTTGTAAAGAAAAAAGATGGTACACTCAGGTTATGTATTGATTACAGATAGTTGAACAAGGTTACTGTGAAGAACAAATATCCTTTTCCTAGGATTTATGACCCCTTTGATCAAATGAGAGGAGCAAAGGTATTTTCCAGATTGAATTGAGGTCTGGTTACCATCAAGTGAGAATAAAGGATGAAGACGTTCATAAGACAGCCTTCAGGACGATATATGGACAATATGAGTTTGTAGTGGTACCCTTTGGTCTTACAAATGCACCAACTACATTTATGTGCCTTATGAACAATGTCTTCAGCCAGTATTTGGACAATTTTGTTCTTGTTTTCCGTGATGACATTCTTGTTTATTCTAATAATGAGGAAGAACAAGAAGAGCATTTGAGATTGACATTGCAATTGCTCAGGGAGCATCAACTATATGAAAAACTGAGCAAGTGTGACTTCTACAGAGATAGAATTCAGTATTTGGGTCACATTATCTTAGAAGAGGGTATATCTGTGGACCCTGAGAAGATTGAAGCCATTATGAATTGGCCTACTCCAAGAAGTGTGACAGATGTAAGATCTTTTATGGGACTGGAAGGATACTATAGGAGATTCATCGAGGGATTCTCTAAGGTTGCACATGCCATCACTTCTTTGCAAAAGAAGGGGATAAAGTTTGAATGGACTTCGAAGTGTGAAGAAAGCTTCCAACGGTTGAAGAATATTCTCACCAGTGCACCAGTATTGAAAGTTGTAGATCCAAAGAAAGATTTTGTGGTATGTACTGATGCATGTGGAGAAGTGTTTGGAGGAGTCCTTATGCAGGACAACCACGTGATATGTTATGAGTCAAGAAAGCTGAAGGAGCATGAGAAGAACTATGCCACTCATGATCTAGAGCTTGCAGCCATAGTACATGCTCTGAGGATGTGGAGACATTACTTGATGGGTAGAATATTTGAGCTCAGGATAGATCATTGTGGTCTGAAGTATTTGTTTGATCAGCCTACTCTGAATGCCAGGCAAGCAAGATGGTTAGAATTTTTATGTGAGTCTGATTTTGAAATCAAACACATAAAGGGGAAAGAGAATAAGGTAGCTGATGCACTCAGCAGGAAGGTACAGGAAATGCATATGGCATCTCTTAGTATTTGCCAATCAGATTTGAGGCAACAGATTGTTAATCATGTTGCTGGAGATGAATTGTATGAGCAGGTAAAAGACAAATTGCAACATAAAAGTATTGAGAAGAGGTATGAAGGATATAAATTGGAAGAAGATGGACTTCTTACTTATAAAGGCGAAATTTATATTCCGGATGTAGCAGATTTGAGGAGAGTTATTATGATGAAATCCATCAAGCTCCATATTCTGGTCACCTAGGATATCAGAAGACAATTGCTACAGCTAGAAAGCAGTACTTTTGGCCAGGAATGAAAAAGGACATGGCTGAATACATTTCAAGGTGCATGAAATGTCAACAGGTAAAGGTTGAGCATCAACATCCAGCAGGTTTGTTGCAGCCTTTGCCAGTTCCAAAATGGAAATGGGAAGTTATTTCCATGGATTTTATTACAGGATTGCCGATGACTTGGAGACAACATTATTCCATCATGATTGTGGTAGAAAGGTTGACAAAGGCATCACATTTTATACCAATGAAGTATACACACAAGACTGATGACATTGCAAAGATCTTCATGAAGGAAATTTTCAAATTGCATAGATTGCCAAAGGCAATAGTTTCTGACAGAGATGTCAAGTTCACTTCCAATTTTTGGAAGGGGTTGTTTGTAGATTTGGGTACAAAGCTAAACTTTAGTACTGCATACCATCCTCAGACAGATGGGTAGATAGAAAGAGTTAATCAGGTGCTTGAATATATGCTTCGCATGTATCTGATGGACAAACTGACCAAGTGGGAAGATTACTTAGACTTGGTAGAGTTTGCTTACAATAATGGACAACAGGCATCCTTGGGGATGAGTCCATATGAAGCTTTGTATGGAAGAAGGTGTAGGACACCAGTGACTTGGGATAACCCAGTGAACAGGGTTGTGCTTGGACCAGAATTGCTCAAGGAAATGGAGCAAGAGGTTGTAAAGATTAGGCAAAATCTAAAAGCAGCATAGGATAGACAGAAAAGGTATGCATATAAGCATAGGATGAACATATAGTTCAGTGTTGGGGATCATGTTTACCTCACAGTGAAAGCAGAGAAGAGTTCCTTGAAGCTTGGAAGTTGTGCCAAGCTGTCACCTAGATATTGTCAGTCGTTTGAAGTGCTTGAAAGAATAGGGCCAGTTGCATATAGACTTACATTTCCTGCTAGTACTAGAGCTCATAATGTTTTTCATGTTTCTTTGCTTAAGAAATATGTACATGATCCTAACCATGTGATAAATTGGGATGTGATTTAGGTGGAACCCAAGGGAGAGTTCCAAATCAAGCCAATGCACATCCTCAACAGGAAGGTCACAATGCTCTGGAATCGAGCCATAGGGTAGGCAGGTAAAGGTGCAATGGGAGCACTACAGACATGAAGAGGCTACGTGGGAGCTGGAGGATGCCATGGGATTGGCACATCCATTTTTGTTCAATTCTGTGGAACACCAAGGCGGTACCAGTGTAGAATTTTGTTCAAATTTTGTAAATCACTGAGGATAGTGCTATTGAAGGGGGAGGGGAATGTAACACCCCAATTTTGACCCCATTTTCATTAAATATACATGATACATATATTGTAAATAATCATGGTGCGGAGCTAAAGGCAAAGTCCCACCATCGATTTGGTTATGTTATGTTTCTGATTGGAATTGTCACCGATGGTATATCGGGACATGCGACACATATATTAAGCTATGGAATCATGTAACTATGCACCTTTAATTAAATAACCCAACCAGCTATGTTCACTGCAACCAAATTGAGAAGGGGCATGATTTCCTAAGGTTAAGGGGGGGATTACTAAACCTGGACCCCATGGGGAAAATCCATGTGTCACACCTCAAACCCATGTTTAGTTGAGGTAGTTAATGCTGGGTAGGGGTGGGTGGAAGGCTTTCCCCCACGCACCTCCATAGCTAGCTTAGTCATGCGAGAGCTGGGACTAGTTCCCTCATGCACCGTTTGGGATGATGACGACCTGTCCACTCTCTCAGATCATGGGCTGTTTGTTTCCTCATGCAAAGTGGAGATAAAATATTTTACAATCCTTGTGTTATGGTTTTCCTTCTCTCTCTCACATCGATTGTCGGTCTGTGTTTGTGTTCCTTCCATTCATGCAAAGAACCAATTTTCCCTTGGCATGATCGAACTGTGTATTGTCCCGTCCTTCCTCTAGATATCGTAGATGTGTTTTCATTATTGATCCCTGGCTGTAGTTTTCTCCACATCTAGATTGGCTGTGTTTTCCCTTTTTATGGTGGTATTGGTTGAAGATTTCCGTGAGTACCTACGTTCTGGTCGACTATGTTTTTCCGCTGTTAAAGCTTGAATAGCTATTTTGCTGCATGCACGCAGTGGTTTCATCCTCAGACTGCATTGGAGTGGTGAATGAGGGCTTGGTGTGCTTGATAAACTTGGTGGTTTGGAAACCACACAGACAGAGCTAGTGGGCTGGATTTCTTCTCCACAACCCTTGAATAGCACTGGAAGGGAGATCAGGGTCTGAGGGACTGCATTGTAGAGAAAGGACTGATTTCCTTGTGTTGGGTGTGTGTGGGTGTTTTAGAAGCCAGGTTGGTTCTGGTGTCGGTGTTCATAGCTCTTCAATGAGCTCACCAGCTTAGCATTTAGCCTTTCCCAGCTCTTGGATGGCTTGATAAACCCAACTTTGTTGGCTTGGTTGCTCTATTGTTCACCTGATAAACCTAACTATGTTGGCTTGGATGAACCGTGTACCCTTGCGGTGTTGTTATCCTTGGCTATGTGTAATCCTATTAGTTCCTTATTCCTTAGGGAATCATGCCTGGCTTGGGGGTGGTAGCGTTGCTGAGAGATTAAGGAGCACGCGGGCCTATGGTTGGGTGGAACATTGCAGTGATGTAGCTGGTTGCGGAACAAGTTATCTATAAGATAAGTATTCTTTCCTAACTTGTGTCTGCAACCATATTTTCCATTGATGAATGATGATGTACATGTTAAATGATGAATGGTATATGCATGAATGATTGATTGATATGGTTTTCTTCCATTGTGTACATGAACAATTATGCTTCGTAATATGTTTTATGTTTTTGAGTATCATGCTTCAGCATTATATGTATGTGTGTGTTCATGATTCATGGGACTCGATGCCCGGATGATTTGTTGATGTATCGTAGCGTCCTCTTCACTAGTCGAAGGGTCGAGGACATTACACTCAGTCACCGATCATCAACAGAGAAATGAGAATGATCATCAACAACTGAAATAGAGACTTTTTATTAAACTAAGGCAAAGTTTTACAAGGAGTTTTTCCTCCCCTTGTCTTCAAAACCAAAGAGGTATTTATAAGATGATTACAATGGAGATCAAGTTGACCACCTCTTGCTAAAAATAGAGGTTCATTACTGTTGTAGCAACTGCCCACGAATTCAAAAAATGACCAACCACAATTTCTGGAAAAAATGGTTTTAGAGAACCACGATTTTCTCCCAAATTGCTATGAATTTTGTGAAAATTCCTCTTTATGATTGAAATGGGCCTATTCTGCACAAAACCCATGTGCCAAAATTTTCAATTGCACTTCTGTTTACCCGCAAATATAGCCTGAAAATAAACTGTTTGTTAAAAACACGTGGTCTGCATGGGCGTCTGGATGAACGTCCGGATGACCTGTAACCAAGATTTGTTAATAAATACGGATTCTGAGGGGATTTTTTGCTAGTTGTTTGGCCAAATTGATGGTTGGGTTCTATATTGTTGAACTATGGCTGATTTCCATTGATTGGGTGCACCATTCTCTCATGCATTGAGTGCATGAGTCCATTTCATGTGCGTGAGTTAACTCACGGGCCGCATAAAAAATTTACCATATATTAATCCATAGCAAATAACAAAGGATCATATGTTTAAAATAATGTGAAGTGTCTTGTTTCATGGTCAACGCATGCATAATATATATGGTTTAATACCATATTCAAAGTTTTAAAGAGAACATGACTATGTTTCCAATCCACTTGTTTTTTTTTAGGGATTTTCATTATTATATTATTTTTTGTTTTCTTAAAAGGAATTAAAATGTGAGTGGAACAATAATGATATATATATATATATATTTTGTTTGGTTTCATGTTTTATGTTTTTAAAGTTTTAACTCATTTTTAATGTCAACAAATTGATTAATAGTATTAGAACATTTACAATGTATTAATAGTTTAAAAATGATGATTATTCTAATTTTTAACATTTAAAATATTCTCAATTTCATCATGATTCATGGTTTTGATTTGTTCATGCAGGATCAACAAGACTAGTAAGAAATGGAAGATAAGGGGTAAGCCAAACTAGTAAACTAACATGCAATCAAATCTAATTCAGAAC
Source organism: Pseudotsuga menziesii (assembly GCA_001517045.1). NCBI lineage: Eukaryota > Viridiplantae > Streptophyta > Pinopsida > Pinales > Pinaceae > Pseudotsuga > Pseudotsuga menziesii. The sequence goes on along the minus strand of LPNX010778828.1, from coordinate 548,710 downwards.
TTAGGACCCAAAAGAAGGGGCTGAATGGAGTGCAAAATGCCTATTATTTGCAAAATACTACATTTAATACATAAAAATAACATATTTGTCTTTTTTTACATTTACGATATTTTAATTGATAAAACAGAGTAAAAGACAACGTTATCGAACATAGATGTATCAAATTTTGGTAAATAGGTCATAAATTAATGTAAATAAGACCATTGTAAAAGACAATTTCGAGGCCCCATAACCATTCATACAACAAAATGGGAAATTTGCTAAAGAAAATTTCATGAATATAGGTATGGTATCACTCCAACCACTCTATTGGGTTCAACCAATATACTTAACTTTATTCACATGCAAACTCTAGTCACCTTAAATCCACACAATCTTAAATTTATGGCTTCGTCAGGTGTCACAACATATTTGTATCAGAATGATTCACAGTCCCAACAACGAAACCATTTGTTGGCATGCTTCCGGTCGAACTAGGTTCAGATCCCTTTGTTTGTCAACAAAGCCCAAGATATCGGCTCGATAGAGCAAGAACCCGTCGACAACACCTGCAACGTAGATGCAGTCTCACCTGAGATATCTATTGGGAATTGTTAGAACCAGATTTCTACAATTATGTGGGGATTTATGAAGTGAACAAATTCGAAAACCCATAAAAAACTTGAAATAGCCACATTGAATAATAATTGAATAATGCTTTTTACAATAAGAGAAAATACCTTTTATAGGTCTAAACACACCGTTTCAATGGAATGGTGTGACCCTACGATTAGATAAGTAATAATACATTTACTATTTAAAATATATGTTCTTAAATACTTAGATACATAGCATTTCCACCATCTTTTAGAACACTTTGTCCTCAAATCAAGGGTAAACATGGATATTGTTGACAAATTTGTTCTATCTCCCATGATGCGTCTTCATCTATAAAAAATTTCCACCTAATAAGATATTCCTTGAGTGTTTGAGAAAGAAGTATTCTTCTCTGGTTGCAATGATCACCTCTGGTTCCAAAATGGACCTTCCTTCATCATCTAACATAGGAAGTACCGTTTGCACTGTTTGATGTTTCCCCAACCCTTTTTTGAGACATGATACATGGAAAACATTGTGGATACAACTTTTATCATGTAAGTGCAATTCATACACAACTTGACTAATATTATTGGTGATCTGGTATGGTCCATAAAAATTTTGGCCCAATTTGTTTTTTCCTCGTTTAAGAGATATATGTTTATAGGGTTGGAGTCTTATGAAAACCTAGTCTCCTACTTCAAATTCTCCATCTCTTTTGTGTTGATTTGCTTGTTGCCTCATACGGTTTTGTGTCGTGATTAAGTTATCCTTGAGTAATTCAATCATTTTTTGAGTTTTCTCTAGTTGGTTCCTTACTTCTATAACAATAGTGTCGTTTAGACGCAACTCCTTCTAATTTGGAGGTTCATACCCATATAAAGCTTGGAAAGGGGTCATTTTTGCGGAGGGGTGGTATGTTTAATTGTACCACCATTCAGCTAGATGAAACCATTGAGATCAATGGTTTTGCCGATTTGTTACAAAACAACGTAGATAGGCTTCTAAGCATTTATTTACGACTTCAATATGACCATCAGTTTGGGGGTGATAATTTGAGCTCATATTGAGTCATGTGCCCACTTATTTGAAAATTTCCCTCCAAAATTTACCATTAAATTTTGCATCTTTTCCACCGACATTGACCTTTGGGAATCCATGTAATTTGTAAATATTCTTGCAAAAATACATCTGCAATTTGTTTTGCTGTGCTTGTCCTTTTTATTTCCATGGAATGTGCAAATTTGGTTAATCGATCAACCACTATAAATATTATGTCCTTTCCTTCTAACAGAGGTAACCCATTGATGAAGTCCATTGATATCTCTTCCCATTTTTGGTTTGGAATGTGTACGGGGTGGAGTAACCCCAGGGTTAAAATATTTTTGCTTTTGTTCCTCTATAATTTGTCGGATTCTGATACATATTGCTGGATATCATTTTGCATTCCCTTCCAGAAAAAATGACCTTCTTGCATTATAGTAAGATTTGAAGAATCCCACGTGTCCTGCAACTGGTGAATCATGGGATTCCTTCACTACTTTAGCCTTGAATTTAGAGATAGAGTTTAAATAAATCCTCCTTTTATATATCATTTTTCCATTCAAACTTGGAGTCATGATTTTGATTTTTAATTATAGTTCTTGTTCTTGTGTCCTTAGCGTATTCATTTTGTATTTCATCTAGCCATTCTGGAATTATGATTGAAATGGAGTAAGAGGTAATATTTTCATCTTTTTTGGAGAGTGCATCTGTGACTATATTTTCCTTCCCTTTTTGTGTATTATTTCCATGTCAAAAGAAACATTTTTTTCTATCCATTTATGTTGTTCTGTGACAATGTTTTTTGTTGAAGTAGGTATTGAAGACTATTGTGGTCTATGCAGATCATGAATTTGTTTCCTAGGAGGTATTGTCATCACTTTGCTAATGCATGCATAACAACCAACATTTCCTTATCGTATGTAGACTTCAATTGTTCTCGCTTATTTAATTTTACTCTCTCAAAGGCTATTGGGTGCTCATCTTGCATTAGTACTGCTCCCAAACCATAACCTAAAGCGTCACATTCTATTATGAATGGCTTGGGGAAGTCTGGGGTAGCTAGTATAGGTGTGGAATACATAATTCTTTTCAATGCTTCAAAACACTTGTCCGCTGCATTATTTTTCAGAAGGTTGGATAAGGGAGTCATTATGTGTGCATAATATCGAATGAATCTTCTGTATTATCCAATTATCCCTAGGAATGCCCTTAAATTGGAGATGTTAGTGGGTTTGCGACACTCTATGATTGATTTGATTTTTTCTGAATCCACCTTGACCCCTTATTTAGATATTACATGGCCAATATAGTTCAATTCTTCCTTACCGAATGTGCATTTGGACATCTTGGCGTAGAATTCATTTGATTGTAAAATAGAGAGTACTTATTCCACATCTATGAGATGGTCCTTCCATGTCTTACTGTATATGAGGATGTCATCAAAAAAACTATTACATACTTCCTTAAGAATAGCTAAAATAAGTTATTCATCATTGCCTAAAATGTCCCTGGAGCGTTAGTTATCCCAAACGACATTACCTTTCATAATGTCCTTCATGGGTTCGAAACGATTTTTTTCCACCTCTTCTAGCCTTACTCTAATTCGATAATATCTCGATCTTAAGTCTAGTTTCAAGGAGTACCTTGCGCCATGAAGCTCATCCAACATTTCATCGATGAAGGGAATGGGGATTTTGTCTTTAATGGTTATCTTGTTTAGTCCTATGTAGTTGATGCATAGACTAAACGATCCATCCTTCTTTTGTACCAGTACTACTGGTGCAACATAAGGACTCCAAATTTTTGTAATCACTCCACACTTCATAAAATCACGGATTAATCTTTCAATCTATGTCTTATGATGGTGTGGATACCTTTGGGTATTAACATTGATGGGTCTTGACCGAGACTTGATTTTGATGACATACTCGATCTTCCTTTCTGGTGCTAACTCCATTGGGAGATCTTCAAATATTTTTTTGTACTTTTGGATTAGTCCCTTGATATCTGGTTAACGTGGTTTAATCCCTTCTGAAGTTAGTAACTCAAATCCGTTAGCATTATTTTTGAGCTAATTAGTTGACAGGGGATTAGACCAGTGGAAGGAGAGATAAGGTCTAACAATTTTCATATCCTATGAAAATGGAGGATGTTAATAAGTTTTTTTAGGAATTTCAAAGGTCATTTCTAAGAAGGGTCCTTGAAATAATTGAATAATTCTAGCTTTTTCAGTTTTAAAAGAGTATGTGAATGAGAAAATTTGTTCCAAATTTTATATTGATAGGAAGTGAAGAGCTTAAATGAACAGGTTTAAGACTTTCAACATGGGCAGGAGCATGTTAACTTACAAACACAACTATCCATTGGATGAAGAGTGGTAAGTAAATCTACGGTCATGAACATTTTTGCTACTTAAACGTGCATGTAGAAATAAAATTATTGAATCAACAAAATGATGTAAATAGACTTGTGTTTCAATGGCGGTTATCAATAGTAGTTCAGGTCAACGGTGGAAATCAACTCCACAAGTTAAAGTTGCATGAAGAAAATCACTTTTCGCATTTGCGGAATCGGTTAAACACATGCAGGTTTCAATGGTCGAGATTAATGGTGGTTTAGATCAACGACGGAGGTGAATTCCACTGATTGAAGGTGCTCGGGGAAAATCATTTTCCAAATTTGTGGAATCGTTTAAAAGGAATGCATGTTTCAATGGTGGAGATCAAATCGGGGATAAATCTATGGCGAAGAATGATTCCGCTGATTGAACATGCATGGAGAAAATCATTTTTAAAATTTGCGAAATGTGGTACGCCTTTTAAAATTGAACGACAAAGATTATAGATGGATTTTTATTAAGGGATGAGATCAATTCTAGAACTTAGCATTTCATAGAGAAAGGCCAAAGTTGAGATTTGTGGAATTGAATATGATCCACACATTTCGACGGTTTAGATGAAAGTTAAAATTAGATCAATGGTTCAAAATAGTTTCGTCGCTCCAAAGTGTAGGGAAGGAAAATTTTGGTAAGAGTGCAGAAAGTATAAATGTGAAAGGTGATCAAGGGTGCAGATTTAAGTTAAAATGGATATACGACCACAAATAAATCTGGGCATAGAAGCTATAAGGAAGATAACAAATGTCATATAACTAGAAATCAAGGTTCAAGACAAATAAAGATAGATGGATCAGATTGGAGAGAGTTACAAATCAAGGATGGACATTTGTTCTGGTAGTCAAAGTTGCATGAGAAATAAAGAGGGGTGAAATAAGTGAGAATAAGGTAGTGTGGTTAACCAACAGTCAAGAACCAAGGGTTCATATTGAAGAGTACCAAATCTACAGGTGAGATTAGATTTGAATGAAAAAGATGCACAGTCGATATGAAAAATAAATTGGTATAAAGACAAGCACGTGGATTCAAACGATTTGTTTTTTTATGAAGCATTGGAAAACAAGAATTCAGATTGTGTAGAAGGTGCCACCATGGACAAATGCTTGAACCATCTGTCAGCTGACTAGGTAGGTTCATTTCTCTGATTGAACTAGTATTTCATGGTTGAAATGGAAGATTTAGAGGTTCATCATCTTGAGTATCATAATGTTGAAGAATTTCTTGAGGATAAAGATTCTAAAATCTTTGACACTATCTTGCTAAATGATAATGTAGAAACCACCAAAAACAAGTTGAAAATAATCAAAGATCAGGGAATTGATGATCATGGAGTATTTAGTTCGTATTTATTTTATTTTTCCGTTGAACAAACCCCAAATTGTCTAGATTCCGTTGAGTGGTGCACCAGTAATTACACTCCTTCTGAGGGGGTAATAATGGATGCATCTAGGTCTAAAATATTTTGTCTGATAAATTCCCTTGTCATTCAAAATAATCTGTTAATCCCTACCGATTTTTCCCAAACGTCTAAAGAATAAAAAGAAGAAAACCTAGTCCATATTTTCTAAGAGTCCCCAGTCGAGCAAAAAGAAACTTTCCTCAAATCCTGCTCAAAATCTGACAGTCAGTTGCTAAATCAACCTTTTCCCATTTAATACAACCTATTTAATGGAGAAACCCATTCTCTGTTAACCTTGGCAAGTCAATTTTTTGGGTTAGATACAAACAAATACATCAAAGAGCCCTTGTTAAGTCTAGTGTTTACCCTTAGTACTGGTCAAGTAGGGTCTAAGAAATTGAGTCAGTCAATGCAATCATCATGCCTTAAATTTGATGGTATTTTAGCTAAGAACATCCATTCTTAGTTAATAAACTTCCACGGGACAAGATCTTTCAGATTTCAATCTTTTATGTCAAGGATGTTTTTAACCCTATATCCTACTCGCATTTTTTTACAGTAAGAGCGTTTGCTTTGGAACTAATTAGACAAAGGTTGATAGTTGAAAATGAACATTTCCTGAGCTATAAGAAGACTTTAGAAATTAAGTTTCCATGGACAGTAGGCCCTTTTGTTATCAAGAGAAAATCATCTCTTCAAATGATTGAAAGCATGCTCAGAGAAATGGAATTTTCAGTGGAAGCTGCTATTGATTATGACCCTCACCATGTTATCTCAAATAGGAGACAAGCAAATAAAAATAAACCATTTGAGCATTCTGAGGTGGCAGGACTGTCTGAAGCAACAAATTGGATGGATTACCCCAAGGATATTAATAATGGTGGAAATATGCAAGAAGATTCACTTTCATCTGCACTAGGGAACACTTCTCCTCAGCATGATATTTCTAGTATTGTTGCCGCAGCTACTCACGCCACTCCATTGGCTAGTTTTTCTGAAAAAGTAAATAAGAGATATTTCTCAGATGCCATGGATATAGAGGTGGAAGATACTACTTGAACACCCAAGAAGCAAAATATTGAAAATCCAGGACAACTTGTACAGGTTACAAAGGCTAAAGGTGGAAAGAAACATGTGAAGGTCAAAGGTCCATCCTTTGAAATATAGGAATACACATTTGATAACATCGCTGAAGGAGTTGTAGATAAATACAATTCTAAGAGTGAATTGATAGAGAAATATAAAGGTGTTGGAGAAAAAGCTTCTAAGGAAACATTGAAATTATATGATGAAGTGATAAAATTATCCAATCAATATGTATCCCTAGTGAATGTTAGTGACCATGCTAAAAACACATTGAATTTGGCAATGACTATAGGAAATAAAGTGGTTGAAATGAGGATGAATTTAAAGAATATCCCTACTACTGATATGATACATTTACATAGAGAGACATGTGATATTATTTATACTGATTTGTTGAAAGCAACATTGAAGGTGTCAAAGTTACAATCAAGTAATAAAAGAGTTGAAGATTTACTTAGAAAGCAGAAGGTGGAGAATAAATCCTACCAGACGCAGATCAAGAAGCTACAAGTGGAATTATTGGTGGTTGATAGTCAAGCTGATAAAGGAGCTGCTGCACAGAAGGTTTTAAATGACAAAGAAAATGTAATTCAATTACTAAAAAAGAAGCTAAATATTCCATCTACTTAGCTTATACAAACTTTTGAGCTGAGAGAGTTTGAAAAAGAAAAAGAAGCGTTGACTACTGAATTGATTGATTGTAAAGCAAGGTTGCTAAAGTTTGAGGAAAAATAAAAACAATGGGAGAAATATGCAGGAGTTTGGGCTGAAAAGGAAAAGGATTTTGAAACAAAACAAGCAGAGTTAGAAAATGAACTATATGAAAAGAATAAGGAGAAGCAAGTGAAAGTTATTTCACCTTATGTACAATCTAGTGGAGATTCCCTTTCCCAAGCTATGTCTCAGGTAATTCTTAAAGATTTAGAAATCACTGGTTTGAAGAACCAAAATAAAAATTTGGAAGACATAGCTGAAAAAAAGAGAAAAGGAAAGAAAGACATTGGAAGACAAATGTAAGGAGCTGGTAGAAAAGAATAATAAATGGGAAAAATAGGTGGTAGGACAACTAGCTTTATAGGGAGCTAAGAATCTCATCTGGGATATACTGATAACAGAAGCAACCAAGCTCAGGAATTATTTGGATTTTATATTAGACAAGGATATTGTTACACAAGTAGCTCGACAAAATATCATGATGGTAAAGAAGGTCTTGAATAAAAAACCCATTGATACAACTCATAATGCAATCAATTTTTTGAATAGTTTGATAGAAGAGGAAATAAGGAAAGCAAATATCCAAGACAAGATCTTAATTATCACATGGGAAAGACGAGTTGTGAATAAGTATCAACATTTAGAAATAGTTGAAGCGAAAATTGATATTCTGCATCATCAAATTAAGGAATTCATCGAACTGTTTAATTCTTTGTTCAAAAGAGGACTTCCTTTCTTTTGGGAAGAGAAGGGAGGAATGTGGTCTCAGAAAGAGTATAATGACAGATTGATTAGTTGTAGACTAGATCACAGACAATTTGATGAACATCAACAATCCTTGTTTGGAAAAACAATGATTGACAAATTGGCTGGAGATTTTGAGATGTTGTTCGTTTTCAAGGCTACATGTACTAAATTGCCAGATTTTTCTTGTTCAAAAAACATGGAGCTCAGGGTATTGGAAAAGGAGATGATCAATTTGGATCTGACAGCTACTGATCAATGGAAGATAATTGAAAATTATAGGAAAAGTAAATACAAGTTGCGCCAATCAAGACATGAAGATCGCAAATATTTTAAAACCGAATATTAGTTTTAGTATTTTAGTTTGTATTTAGAAGCGCTTATTAGTTAAGAAGTGTTGATGACACATGTAAAAGCAGTTGAAACTATCTTTAGCAGTTAGTTATTTTTTCAGCTAATGGAGCAATGTATAAATACTTCTACATTTTGTGATAAAATGGTTGGAACCCAAGCAATTTTATGTTATGTATCTTGTGACTTATCTTTAATAAAATTGCAAAGCTGAATGCTGCCCTTTTGATGCAAATATTCATGTGTATTTCATAGTTACAATTTGTTACCTCTTTTCTTATGCGCATGTCTTTCTTGTTAAACTTTCCATTGTGTGTTCTCTCATATCTAGAATAAGTGTTTAATAGTTTCAGAATTCATACTTGTTTATGATCTAGCTATTGTTTGAGATATCCACAAAAACCTTTCAACTAAAGTTAATGCAGAATTCATCTTCTTGGTGCTCTGTGTCAATGGGATGTCATTTTTTGTTCCTTATCACCGGACCAACAATATTTTGACCATGACTAAAGTATTATATTTCCTTTGCATACTTTTTTCATGCAAAATATTATGTGATTCAAAATATCTATGACTCCATAGCCCAATGAATACCTACCGTGTTTCAACCACAAAAACAATCTAAATCTCTTACTTTTATTTATACATCTAGCCTTGTTAAACAAATCTGTGAGAGATCCCTCTTTGGAAGGAAAGAAGCCAACTTTATTTCTTAAAGTAGTTTTTTCTGTTACCTTGGGATTTTACCTTTTATAACTTGGGTGTTTTCTGAGTGATAACAAATTGGCACCATTTTCGAGGAACAAAAGTGAAAATTAGCCCTGGGAGAGACGACAAATATTTCAAGAAGAAAGGATTTCTGTGGGAAAACAGAGATTTCTGCAGTTGAAAAAGGTTGTATGATTTTCCCTGGCAACTCCACATTCATTCTAAGAAAGATTTCAAAAGGAATCCTATATTCCAAGAGGTCGCATACACAAGGTAACCCTAATACTAAATATTACAACATGTGAATCATCCAAAAATTTTGCTTAGAAGTAGGGGTAAATAAAAAATAATGTTTCTCAAGTTGGTGCATCATCTTCTCAAGAATCTCATAGTATTCAAGATTTTGGGTGGGAAACAAAATTTTAAAGGTTATTTTTAGGATCAAAATCTAAGTCTGATTTGAAGGAAACATAAATTAATCCTAGTAGGATAGAATCATATTTGCTTGACTCTCTTTGGAAAAACCTTCAAAACCCTGTGAAAACTGAAGAAAGAGCTCTTGTTGTTCCAAACTTCAACCTTATATCCCACCAACTGTTCAAAATCCTCCTGCCTTTGAAGTTCCTCCTTTTGTTCTAAATCCACCTAGACCAATGACGGCTAGGTTTTCTCCTTTAGCTTTACCCACTGTATTGCATGACTTTCCCCAAAGTTATGCTCAAAGGATTACCTTGTATGATGGAGAGGGTAGTTTCACAGCAAAACAACATGGTGATAAATTTGAGGATTTTGTTGATTTGGAGGAAGTTGACGATGATGATGTCAAAATGAAGTTGTTTGCACAGAGCCTATTAGGAGAGGCAAAGAAGTGGTTCAAGGATTTACCTACTAGATCCATTACCACATGTGAGGATTTCCAAAATTCATTCTTGGAAAGATGGGATGATAAGACAAGTCCATTGCAGGTGGTTTCTCAGTATAATAATATTAAGAAGGGAGGTTTTGAATCTATCCATGAATTTTCAAGTTGCTTTATGAGGGTGTATAACTCCATTCCTGCTAATATCAAACCCCTCATAGGAGTTGCAAAACTCCTTTATGCTGATGCCTTTGACAACAATTTTGCATTATTGTTGAGAGAGAGAAAATAAACTAGTCTCCCTGTTATGTTTAAAGATGCATTAGAAGTAGAGGCTAATATCATGGCATGTGGAAAGATCAAGCAGAAAACAGAAACTGACAAAAGGAAAGTTAGAGAAGATAAAATTAATCATTTTGGTAATTTGGACTCTGATATATATTTGACAGAAGAAGAGCATAACATGTTTTCTCAGGAGTATGATAATAATGATTTTGAGGAGGAATCAGAGCAGTACCGAAGAGGGTATCTAGATGCTATAGATGATGTACATAGGAAGATCAAGTTGAGAAACAGAGATGTAATTTTAAATAAAGGAAGGTTTAATTCAAATCATCCTTCTAGTAGTCAACAGGATGTAGAAAAATAAAACAAAAAATAGAAAGATCCTGTTGTATATAAGGATTTTGAAAATAAAATAGAAAAAATAAATGAAGTAAAACAACCAACACTGGTAGATGTGGAAAAGGTTGCTTCAAATTTCAATTTGCAAACAGAACTGTCAAAGCTGGAGATTTACATTTTGTTCAATGAATTGTTGAAGAATAGGGAATATATAAATACCATAGTAGATATGATTAAGAGTCGGGGGTAATTTCAACCAGATATTTTAGAGGTGACAGATGATGCTCCTACCATAGTCTTTGGGTCAAAAATTGAAGATATGGATAATGATGAAGTCCCTCCTTTTTATTTAAGTTTAAATGTTCATGATATGATTTTGCACAATGCTATGTTAGATTCAAGTGCCTCTCATATTTTAATGCCTAAAGGAGTAGTAGAAAGTTTGGGACTGGAAGTTACTAGACTGTATAAAGATCTGTATTCCTTTGATTCTAGGAAGGTAAAATGTCTTGGATTGATTAAGGATATGGTGGTAACTCTAACAAAAATTCCATCTAAGACTGTAGTAATGGATTTGGTTGTAGCAGACATTCCTCCTAAATTTGGTGTATTGTTGTCAAGATCTTGGACATCTAAACTGAAAGGAAGTCTACAAATGATATGTCTTATGCTACTTGTTAGAATAATCCGTCAGGATTATTGTAAATAAATAATAAATAGGAATATGAATAGATAGGAAGCCAAACAGGCTGAGCGGAAGGTGAAACCCAACCGCCATGAGATTTGTATAAGTATAGGCTTTTGCATTGGAATAGTTAATCAATCGGGAGTTATTACCAACAAGTGGTATCAGATCCAAGTTCATAACTCCTGCCTGCATGCCTGCCATTCTGTCTGCCTGCTGCCAGCCTGCTCAAGAAGTCTGCCCCTGCGTGCATTCATTATGTGCGTTTTCTGCTCATACGTTTGATGTATAATGAAGAGCCTAACCCTAATTTGTAACCACGCTCTCTCTTCTTGCCATTCCATTCATCATTCTATTGTGGGTGCTGCTTGCTATGTGGTGAGAACCGTGGAGATCTGTGAGTTTATATCTGCATTAATGTTGCGTGAAGGCACTCTTGTGTGACTGCGCTGTCTCACAAATGTGAACCCTAATCTTCTGTTGACTACTACGTTTTTGGAATTGCTGTGAATTCCTTGCTATGCCGAGTGGCCTGAGCTTTCCGTTGAACACCCTCTTTGCTGCTACGAACCCTATCTCCTCCTCATATATGGTTTGAGTCTTGTGGAGTCATCGGTTGCTTGCTGTTGTGTTGAAGATTGTAGACTAGGGGATAAATGGTACCTGAATCCCAATTTTCTAAAATTCTGGTACTGCGTATCATGGAGACCCTTTGCAATTGAAATCTGGAGCTGCGTTTTGAGCTGGTTTAAAGTTCTGTATCCACTCAAATCTCAATTCTCTTGTCATTCTGAGCTCTATCCTCTATCCTCCCTGGTGTGCCGGTCGTGATTAGTTCTTGGTTACCGTTTGCGTGGAGGATATCCGACCAGCTCGTTCAGTTCCCTGCATGTAGTCCGGATTTGAGGATAAGAGTGGAATGGGACTCTGGCAATTATGTTTTCCAAAATATTATGATCCATGTCCAATATGAAAAAATGAGGAGGTGAAGATGTTGGAGTGATCACTACAGACATTGCATTACTCGGATCATCTGTTTCCTGCGAAGAACAAGAGGTGGTAATGGAGCATCACTAATGGAAGTCGATGCGTTGCATCTAGTACAAAAACCCTAGTTTTATGCGTTGCACTGCTCCATGTTTTATCCAGTCCCACCTTTTTAGATTCTGACCAATCTACCAATTGCATGAAGCTCGTATTCCTGGAGGTGGAGATTCACGAAGTCTGTAAACATTTTCATTCTTTTTCCTGGTGTAAGTTCGTTGAAGTTCAGTCACTGAAGATTGGTGCAGTGAAGATTCACTCCTTTCTGACTGCATTGAAGACTGAGTGCTGTAGATTGCATACATGCTGCATTGAGCTAGCTGCCTGCGACTTGAAGAATATGTTGATACCATTTATTTCTTACTGCGACCTCCGTTATTACCTCAGTTATGCATGGAGGCCTGCGTTGGAGATTGAATACTGCATTGTGAAGACTGCGAAGTGTTCTAGCTGAGCCATGATCGTTGATGAGTGGTAGAGTTGGATTGATATTTTGATATCTGGTATGTATTATTTCATAATGCATAGTATTGACGTGTTAGTCAATACTGAAGGATTGATGTGATTGAAGCACTAGAATGCAGAAGTGTAGTGGAAGTTATCTGCAGTTAGGAAAATTGTGTGTATTCATTTTAATTTTGTACTATATACATCCCACTTGACATTTGTATGTGGAGAAAAAAAATCCTGAGCAGCTTTTCGGATTGCACCATCGCTGGTATGGTAAGAAAATAAGGCCTGATATAAAACAAGAAGAATTTTGGCTCAACTTCATAGCACCCATTTACCCACTCATCTCACATTGAACCCACGTCTTTTGTTGAGTTGAACATACCAAGAATAACGCTCTTCTTTGTTGACATTTGGCACTTGAAGACAGACTGATATATGCTGACTGATGCTGAATGGTATATATGCGTTAAGTATATATACTGCTTAGAGTTTGGAAACTTTTATATGTTGCTGGTGTTTTGCGCTGTGTAAACCTATACTGTTGAAAACGTATTGAAGAGTGCGTTGTATGCTGAAGACTGAGTTGTATGCTGCTGAAGACTGCGTTGTATGCCGAAGACTGCGTTGAAGACGGTTGAAGACTATGTTTTATGCTGAAGAATATCATCTATTTCTAGTGACTGATATATATTTTGATATATTTTGTATTGACTGATATATATGCTATAAACTTGCATTGTACACATTGGCAGAGACTGTAGACCTGGAAGGTTATTGTTTTTCTCTTTGTCATACCAAGTTTATTATTGTAAATTACACTAACAGTTGTAAAGATGCTCTCTTTGGCATCTAGTATTGGTGCTGCCCAAGCTGGAAAAGACCAATTCAAAGACCCTTCCAAGGGAGATTGCAGCAAGAGAGGCAGAGGGGGCAGAAACAACTCCAGAAAAAGATCAAAGTGCAAGCGTTGCGGAAAGACTGGGCACACATCAGATCAGTGTTGGGCTTCATGGGATTCCATCAAAGACAAGCACAACCAGAAGAAAGATGACCAAGATGCTAGTAAAACTTCTGATTCTTGTATTGTTGCACATTGTAATCTTGGATTTAATGAAATGACTTCTCTCTCATCTTATAAAGATTGTTGGCTGCTTGATACTGGTGCAACATCACACATGACATTTAGAAAAGACTGTTTTGAAGAACTGAATGAAACAATAGATGGCATAGTTTACTTTGCAGATAAGTCAAGTATTAAACCAAAGGGAATGGGCACCATTCGACTGAAGATGCCTGGATTCCCTGATTTCTTGTTGAAGAACATTCTCTATCTTCCAGAGTTGCAAAGAAGCCTGCTGTCCTTGGTGGAGATTCGACAGCAAGGCCATTCCATCCACATGTTTGATGGAATCGTTGAAATCA
>LPNX010778828.1:511380-532157 GCA_001517045.1 Pseudotsuga menziesii | reverse complement strand
TTGTTAGAATAATCCGTCAGGATTATTGTAAATAAATAATAAATAGGAATATGAATAGATAGGAAGCCAAACAGGCTGAGCGGAAGGTGAAACCCAACCTCCATGAGATTTGTATAAGTATAGGCTTTTGCATTGGAATAGTTAATCAATCGAGAGTTATTACCAACAAGGTGGGTGGAAATAGAAGGTTGTACATTGAGAAGAGATCAAATTTTGTAGTCATCAGTGAAGAAAAGTCAAATAGTCATCAAATACATGCTACTGATACATATTTAGGATCATCCATTTTATTTAATGTTGTTTCTCTCTGTGATCCTGAAATTACTGCAAAATTTGAGTCTAAAGAAGATGACGAGTATGCAAAAAGACAAGATGATTTGGAGAAAAAACAAAAAGAAGAAGGAATATGGACGATGTATTTTGATGGCTCTGTGGATAAAATTGGTGCTAGTGCTAATGTATATATTATTTCTCCCATGAGGGATTTTAAAGCTTTGTCATACAAGTTAAACTTTGAATGCACCAATAATGTGGTGGAGTATGAAGCTTTGTTATTAGGATTGAATGATTTAAGATATTCGGGAGAAAAAACGGTACAAGTTTTGGGAGATTCAAAGCTTGTAATAAATCAGGTGAACGACAACTATTAGACCAAACATCCCAAGAAGAGGGCTTATAGGAATGAGTTATGGGATATGTTTGGTAATTATTTCATAGAGCACAAGATTAGAGTTGTTCCCAGGTATGAAAACACAGTAGCTGACTCTTTAGCCATCGCTATTGGAAAATTTAAAACTTCCACTGTTGGCCAAAGAAAGTAAAAAGTTGATATTGTAAATAGACTTTCCATACCAGACAATTCCAAATACTGGAAAGTATTTGAAGATGACATGCAAATAAAAAGGTTTTTATAGTTTTTTGGTGAGCTTGTAAATACTCAAATTGATAATAAAAATGAGAATTTTGAGAACTTCCAAGATGACGAAGAGAATGAAGAAGAAACTGCTGGGAACAAAAAGATAAAAAATGAACTAGGGAGAAAGGACATTATGCAGTTAAAAAATAACTTTATCCCGAGAGGTTTGATTCCTTCGGAAAATATTTTTGACCAGAACAATGTTGCAAAAGATCCAAAAGTAAAACCTCCTAACAATGTTGTAGAAGATAGAAACATAGGGACTGAAGAAGTTCCGAAGATTGTAAAATTGTCCAAGAGAAAGAAGAATACACTAATCTGATGAAAAAGTACACTGATGTGTTTTCCTGGAGTTATAAGGATCTCAAGGAGTATGATACTTCTATCATACAACATACCATTCCTATAAAACCTGGTGAAAAACCCTTTCAAACAGAAATTGAGGAGAATTAATCCAATGTTGTTGCCAGTTATTGAAAATAGATTAAAATTTGTTCAATGCTAAGATCATAGTGACTTTGATATTTTCCAAGTGGGTTGCTAATTTGGTGCCTATCAGAAATAAGAATGGAGAAATCAGGCTTTGCATGGATTTTAGAAATCAAAACAAAGTCTCACTGAAAGACAACTATCCATTACCTAAAATGGATCATATTTTACAGAAAGTGGTGGGGTCCGAAAGGATTTAAAACATGGATGGGTTTTCAGGATACAGTCAAATTAAAGTGTTGCCTAAAGATCAAGAAAAGAATTCCTTCACTACACCATGGAGTACATTCATGTACGCCAAAATGTCATTTGGATTAATGAGCGCAGGGCCACTTTCCAACATGCCATGGACATCGCTTTTGCTGAGGAAAAGGATACATTTGTGGTTGTCTACATGGACGAAATTACTGTGTATTCAAGATCTGACAGGGAACACATAAAGCATTTGGAGAATTTTTTTATAAAGTGCGGGAAGTATGGCATATCGTTGAATCCTAGAAAATCACATTTTGCATTGGAGGAAGGGAAATTGTTGGGGCACATCATTTCAAGAGATGGTATAAGAATATATCCAGATAGAGTCAGTGCCATTCATAAGGTTGAGGAACCAAGGAGAAAAAAGGAGGTACAATCATTCATTGGACATGTAAACTTTTTGAGAAGGTTCATTCACAGTTTTTCTGAAATATTAATGAATAGCACCAATATACTGAAAAAGGATAATGAGATAAAGTGGACGGTGGATGCAAGGAAATATTTTAGAGTAATTAAACAACCTATCACACAGGCCCCGGTTCTGGTAAACCCATATTTTAACAAGGATTTCCTAATTTTTTCTTATGCTTTGAAACATACCATTGCTGGAGTGTTGTTACAGAAGAATGATCAGAATGTTGAGCAACCAATAGACTTATTTAGTAAAGTGTTAAGAGATGGAGAGTTAAAACATGACATTATGGAAAAACAAGCATATGCTCTGGTAAAGTCTTTAAAATATTTTCGATTTTATGTTCTTCATTCACATATCATTGCTTGTGTTCCTATTAATGTGGTGAAGACCATCCTCACACAACCAGATATGGAGAGAAAAAGAGCAAAATGGATTGTTATGTAACTAGAGTATGATATTGAAATTAAACCTACCAAGTTGATAAAGGGACAAGGACTTGCAAATATGATGACAGATTCAAATTGTGAATCCTTACAGCTGAATTTTTTATCTAATCATTCAAATCAACTTGACATAGGGGTACAAGTATTGCCTGAATTTACTATGTCTCCATGGTATTATGATATTGTCTATGTGCTGCAAAATTTACAAGCTCTTGTAGGGTTGAGCAAAAAAAGGGTGAGAACAGTGAAGCTAAAGGATGCTAAGTATTGTATTCTGAATCAATACCTCTATTGGAAGGATCTTGGTGGTGTTTTTCTTAATTTCCTTATGGATAATTAAGATAAACAAACTGTAAATGAGTTTCACAAAGGATATTGTGGTGGGAACCATTCATGAAAGGTTCAAGGAAGATTTTGAGAGCTAGTTTTTACTGGCCTTCAATGTTTTCAGATGCTTATAAAGAGACTACAACCTGTCATCAATACCATATTTTTGATGGTAAGAGGAAATTGGTTCCACTACCTTTAAATCCCACATCAGTAGAGGCACCTTTTCAGAAGCAGGGATTGGATTTGATTGGGAAATAAATCCAAATTCATCAGGACATCATAGATGGATTAACCACAACAAACTATTTCAAAAAATGGATCGAAGCTATACCTACAATAAGGGCCACAGATGCAGTAATTATGGATTTTCTGGAAGAGAATATTTTGGTTAGATTTGGTTGTCCTATAATCATTGTGAAAGACAATGCACCTGCTTTCAAGTCTAAGAAGATGATAACTTTTTTTCATAAGTACCATATTAGTATTAATCATTCTACTACATACTATCCACAAGGTAATGGATTTGCTGAATCTTCAAACAAAATCCTGGTAATAATTATTAAGAAGTTATTGGAGGATAACAAAAGAGCTTGGCACACAAAGCTAAAATATGCTTTGTGGGCTGATAGAATCAACACTAAGAGGGAAATTGGGATGTCACCATTCCAATTAGTATATGGAGCTTAAGTAGTGTTTCCAACATCTTTGGGGTTACCAATCATGAGATTATTGCATGAGAAGCATGATGAACCTAGTCATGTACAAAGGAGAATAAATCAAATCATAGAACTGAATGAACGGAAAGACAAAGCTTATGATAAAGTGCAGATACATAAAGAGAAAATGAAGAACACTTTTGACATGAAGGTCAAAGAAGAACACTTCTTGATAAATGATTTTGTTTTAAAGTGGGATGATCCTAGAGAAGATAAGCATGGTAAATTTGATTATATGTGGCTTGGTCCTTATATTATTGCAGCTTATAGAGGGGGGGAATTATTTTATTATGTAGCATCAGGATGGGTCTCAGCTGACAGGAGGCCTAGTCAATGGAAGGTTTGTCATAAAGAGAGGAAGGTGACTTATGTATCATAGTTGTATAATTTATTTACTTTTCAAACAGTACATAAAGTGAGCCAAAGGATTTGAAGCCCGTAGAGAAGGCCCTAATATCTAGAGGGGTAGACATGTTTGATTTTGTGTTAAGAAAAATAATGAAAAGGTTGGAAACATCCCAATGGATTTGGCACTTGGTCTACGTGGTTCTTTGCTACCTCGCAGGGAGGATAACATCCCTAGTGGAGCCAGCTGTTAGCACTATTTTTTAGTTAATTAGATGACAGGGGATTAAACCAGTGGAAGCAGAGATAAGGTCTGACAATTTTAATATCATATGACCATGGAGGATGTTAATAATTATTTGCGGATATTTCAAAGGTCATTTCTAAGAAGGGTCCTTAAAATAATTGAAGAATTCTAGCTTTTTCAGTTTTAAAAGAGTATGTGAACGAGAAAATTTGTTCTAGGTTTTATATTGACAGGAAGTGGAGATCTTAAATGAACAAGTTTAATAATTTCAACATGGGTGGGAGCATGTCAACTTATAGACGCAACTGTCCATTGGATGAAGAGTGTTAAGTAAATCTACGGCCATGAACAATTTCATTGTTTAAATGTGTAGGTAGAAATAAAATTCTGGAATCAACGAAATGGTGTAAATAGACTTATGTTTCAGCAACAGTGATCAATACTAGTTTAGATCAATGGTGGAAATCAATTCCGCAAGTTAAAGTTGCACGAATAAAATCACTTTTCGCATTTGCAGAATTGGTTAAACACCTATAGGTTTCAATGGCTGATATTGATGGTGGTTTAGATCAATGGCGGAGGTGAATTCCGCTGATCTAAGGTGCTCGGTAAAAATCATTTTCCAAGTTTGTGTAATAGTTTAAAATGAATTCATGTTTCAATGGTGGAGATCAAATCAGGGATAAATCTATGGCAGAGAATGATTTTTCTCATAGAACATGTGCAGAGAAAATCATTTTTCAAATTTGTGGAATGTGGTAGGCCTTGTAAACTTCAATGATGTAGATTATAGATGGATTTTGATCAAGGGTTGAGATCAATTCCATAAGTTATAGTTGCACAGAGAAAGGTTAGAGTTGAGATTTGCGGAACTGAATATGATCCACACATTTCGACGGTTCTGATGAAAGTTAGAATTGGATCAATGGTTCAAAATAGTTCCCCCAATCCAAAGAGCAGGGAAGGAAATTTTTTGTAAGAGTGCGGAAAGTATAAATGTGAAAGGTGATAAAGGGTGCATATTTAAGTTAAAATGGATCTACGACCATAAATAAATCCAGGCATAGAATCTATAAGGAAGATAACGAAGGTCATATAACTGGAAATCAAGGTCTATGAAAAATAAAGATGGATGGTTCAGATTAGAGAGAGATACAGATCAAGGATGGAGATCTATTCCGATATTCAAAGTTGCATGAGAAATAAAGAGGGGTGAAATAAGCAAGAATAAGATAGTGTGGTTAACCAACAATCAAGAATTAAGGGTTTAGATTAAAGAGTACCAAATCTATGGGTGACATTATATTTGAATGAAAAAGATGCACGGTCGATATGAAAAATAAAAAAATATAAAGACAAGCACATGGATTCAAATGATTTTTTTTTTTGAAGCAATGGAAAACAAGAATCCAGACTGTGTGGAAGGCGCCATCATCGACAAATGGTTGAACCATCTGTCAACTGACCATGTAGGTTCATTTCTCTAATTGAACTAGTATTTCATGGCTGAAATGGAATATTTAGAGGTTCATAATATTGAGTATCAGAATGTTGAAGAATTTCTTGAGGATAAATAAGAGAGATTTCTTAGACGCCATGGATATAGAGGAGGAAGATACTGCTAGAACACCCAAGAAGCAAAAGATTGAAAAGACAAGACAACTTGTATAGGTTACAAAGGATAAAGGCAGAAAGAAACATGTGAAGGTCAAAGGCCCAACCTTTGAAATCTAGGAATACACATTTGATAACATCCCTAAAGGAGCTGTAGATAAATACAAGTCCAAGGGTGAATTGATAGATAAATATAAAGGTGTTGGAGAAAAAGCTTCTAAGGAAACATTGAAATTATATGATGAAGTGAGAAAATTATCCAGTCAAGATGTATCCCTAGTGACTGTTAGGGATCAAGATAAAAACACATTGAATTTGGCAATGACTACAGGAAATAAAGTGGCTGAAATGAGGATGAATTTAAAGAATATCCCTACTACTGATATGATACATTTACATAGAGAGACGTGTGATATTTTTTATACTGATTTGTTAAAAGCAATATTGCAGGTGTCAAAGTTACAATCAAGTAAGAAAAGAGTTGAATATTTACTTAGAAAGGAGAAGGTGGAGAATAAAGACCACCAGAGGTAGATGAAGAAGCTACAAGTGCAATTATTGGTGGCTGATGGTCAAGCTGATAAAGGAGTTGTTGCACAGAAGTTGTTAAACGAGAAAGTAAATGCAATTAAATTACTAAAAAAGAAGCTAAAGATTCCATCTACTCACCTTATACATACTTTTGAGCTGACAAAGCTTGAAAAAGAAAAATAAGCTTTGACTACTGAATTGATTGATTGTAAAGAAAGGTTGCTAAACTTTGAGGAAAAAGAAAAACAATGGGAGAAAGATGCAGGACTTTGGGCTGAAAAGGAAATGGATTTTGAAACAAAACAAACAGAGTTGGAAAAGGAACAAAAGGAAAAGAATAAGGAGCAACAAGTGCAAGTTATTTCACCTTCTTTACAATCTGGTGTAGATTCCATTTCCCAAGCTATGTCTGAAGTAAGTATTAAAGATTTAGAAACCACTGGTTTGAAGAACCAAAATAATAATTTGGAAGACATAGCTGAAAAAAGAGAAAAGGAAAGAAAGACATTGGAAGACAAATGTAAGGAGATGGTAGAAAAGAATAATAAATTGAAAAAATAGGTGACAGGACAGACAACCTTATAGGGAGATAAGCATCTAATTTGGGATGTATTGATAAAAGAAGAAACCAAGATGAGGCCTTATTTGGATTTTATTTTAGACAAGGAGATTGTTACACAAGCAACTCGACAAAATATCATGATGGTAAAGCAGGTCTAGAATGCTTTCAGAAAGATGAACTTCAACTCCATCATTAGACTCTTATAAGGATTTACAAAGACATGTTTGCACGTGATCATCACAAAATGAAACTTTATATCTCATACATTATTCTTTGTTCTTCTTAGCATTTAAATTAAAGGTGGAAATGACAACATTGAATCAAAATTCTCCTTGAATCCAATACCGATCCATCAACAATCCTTTAGAATGATTATCCACTCTTTTATAGTGACTTCAATTTTATCAAAAGTAAATCCCTTCATTTATAAATTGTTGTTAAGGCTTCTCCAGAAAATAAAAATTCTTAAGTCCAATCCCCTCTAACATAGTGATTATAAAAATCCATTCTTTATAGAAATGTTGTTTAGGCCTCTTCAGAAGAGTAAAATGCTTGAGTCCAATCACCTCTAACATACATATTATCACTGATCTTTTGTTCTGTGACGGGAAATTTTCCCTATGCAAGGTCACCCAATAGCATAGTCTTGTATAAGTACATATCCTTTTGGCTTTAGATCATTCATAATATGTTGCAATGTCTAGGACATTTTCTCAGGTGACACTAGGTCATAATGTCAACTAAAGTTGGAGGAATTTCAATTGTAAGGTCATCTGCAGTCGCATCACATATGAATGCATGTAACCTTTGTGAGTATTAAGTAGGTTCATGGAACATGGAGAGAAATCACATGCATACATAAACCCATTAGGAAATTTTGATGGAAGGGGAAATATGGTATTTCCAATGTTGTATCCAAATACATAGGTTTCTCATATTTCTCATTAAATCATTGATTATGGTTGTTTTGAGGCTAATATATGCCTAGAAATGTTGTATGTTGCTTACTTTTTGCACAGAGTTTCCCACTATTTTGACCCCATTGTACCTAACATTTATTAGTACAATATATGGACTCTCTCTGCCTAACTTAATGGGTACAACATGAGTTTGTACCTCATCCTCTTAAAGGGGCATGAAATGATCCTCTATCCATTGGTGAAGACTTGCTTCTTATGGGATCTTGATGTTATAAATACTTGTCTCTACTAAAGTTAAAAATGCAGAAACCTCATCACAAATGTCAACCATTAATGAAAAGAGATAAATGTTCTCTTAGGAAAAATTACAGAGAATGAGGATAAGTGTAGCCCAATTAATACGTTTTCACAATTCTTCAACCAACATTTTCCCATTCTATTGCATTAGTATCTACTAGTCAATTTGGATATAAAGGTTCTCAAACTAGGGAGCAATGAAGCATCAATTTTCATTTTGTAAAGAAACCTCAAAACTCTAGTAATTCGCAAGGTGCATACATATTAAGAATGTCACAAGAAGCTAGCACATCTATAACTCTCTTATAAAACAATGAAATTCACAAAGTACGTGCAGAAGCATACAAATTACAACCCAATTATTAAGAAGCATACATTCCAACTAAGAAGGATGAGGAATCGATACTGAATTTCACTTCGAAATCTCATTCCTCTAATGATATAGATGCTCATGGCATAATTTTCATTTTATTAGGCATTCTGGAATGTGTGTTTATTTCAGTGTTAATCCTATATAGAAATTATTTGTTGTGTGTTATATATTTTGTAGACCTTATGTTTTAATATTTGATTGGTATGAACTACAACCTTCCTTGTTCAATGGATTTCAAACATCCAACCCTACCTAAACACGATGCATTTTGTTTTGGTAATTTTGTCTAGTTGCAGTTAGGTATGTTAATGATAATTATTAATAACTATAGATTTTCCCATTCAATTTGCTAGATTTATCTTTCAATATTAATGGAATTTGTATTAGGTTACAATATTTTAAATGGGAAGTGTATCTTTTATGGAATTCATTAGCTTCGTCTAGTGGTTTTGTTGGCATACCAAGTCTAGATCTTGGGCAAAGCACCTTTGGGAAACCATGAGAACTAGAATTATTTCCTTGCTTCTATTTCTTATGAGAATACTGCTTGAGGCATCATCATTATTTGTCATCGATGTGCTGCTAAACATAATTCCCAAAAATTGTTTTATTATCTCTAAATTCACCTTGTTGAAGCATCCGCCTTGGTGAAGGAAACCTTGTAGGGAAACCCAAAGGGTGCTTCCCCACATTTCTGGATGGAATCCCTGGTAAAACTATTGGAATAGACTAGTGTGCATCACCCAGTAAAATTTTAACTGGTCATATGCTTGCACAGAACTAGTCAAATTCCCAACAACATTGGAGGAAACTGGTTGAGCTAACCCCTTGGGCTTGAGCATTGATATAGATATGCCACAGTGCTGATCTATTATCTCAGTTTCCATCTTTTATGTTCATTCACCTTGACAAAATTTGTATATGTACTTGGGTCTTGTTGTTTAAGAAATTAGGTTTACCTCCTCCCACCATGTTTATAATATTCACTTTGTTCCCATTATTTTAGCATCTTAATGTTTAACTGATTTCCACTCATGATTTCCATCCTAGTTCTTTTCCATTCTGCGGGATGCAATTATGAGTCACATTGACCCACTTTGGTCATTCGACGACATTGACAGATATTCTTTATTTCTTTCTTAGTCAAGTCCACACTCTCACAAAATGTTGATGTAGCTCATAAATGCTAGGTGCCTTTTTCTTTTATCTAATCAAGATTTATATATATATCATTGTTTATGTACTGTCCAAATGTGTCACCCATTTTGTATAGTAACATGGATTCAAGTACAACAAGTGCTTCTATTGTTGGGTGGTTGGGAAATACCAAATAGCATGGATGGCATGCCCATTTCCAGCATACATCATCAGAAGGTTTGCCTCTAGAATCATTCCATTTTTGGTAACCTTACACCATTGATATTATCTGTTATTTATCAATAGGTCAGTTTATTCTTTTGTTTATCCAGCTGATTTCTTTCTACTGTCTGGTGGGACCTCATGACTAGGGATTTTTAGATTTTTCACATGGTTTAAATCAACCACAAATACTTGCATCTCTTACAATATTTCGAGAAAAGCGTAAAGAATGTTATTTTGATAAGAAGATCCATTACATTGTGTGCAAAGAGGTTTCTCAAAGGTATTGGTTATTTCTTATGGACTTTTTCTTTTCATTTTACAGTAAACTACAGATAATATGAAATATAAGTTTATTTTTAAGTTTAAGATATTAGCTAGATCTAAGCTTTATTACAATTTTATATTTTAATCTATATTTAATCTTTACTTACAGTTTTATAGTTTATGACTTTATATAGATTTGAAATTACTGTGATGATGTTGAAACGACTAGGATGCATTGTTATGCTTTTTGTATGATTACTGTTATAGAAAGGATAATGATCACCTGTTTAGCTTGGCATTATATTTGGTTACTAATAATCCACTCAATATTATCTACTGAAAGGAATATACAACAATTTATATTTTTTCATTGAAGTATGCCCAGTTTGTGCAATACCAAGGATAAAATTGAAGTCGTGGAGGACACCTGTTTCAATTGCTATTAGTGCATCTAATTTTCCAGGAATGTATTCACCTTATTTTTGAGGAAAATCCAGATCTGGATATTTGGCATTAAAAGTCTGATTTATGCTTTATATTATTATTGTAGCATTTTATTTTGTAAGCTTAAATGTTGTGGATGGTAAATGTTACATATGCTATAAGAAATTCCTTCTAAACCATCTAAGGACAATCATCATAAGGATTGAACAACTACTACTACATTCAACAATATACACTACAATTGTTTGTCAAAGTCACATACCAAATTACTTACAGTGTGTTACAACCCAGTGTATGAAAAGTGATTTTGAATAAATCATACTTTTAGAGAGGGTGTACTCTACAATAGAGATATATCCACAAAGTTAAGAGTAATTGCATAAATCCTGAAACCCTTCCAGACCACTTAAACAACCAGTGCGATAAGAGCGAAACGTGAACATAGCAGTACATTCATTAGAAGAAAATTATCCAAACTTGTTGGTTAAATGCCTTTGGTTATACTCTGTTCAGATAATATTATCTGTGGTCTCTAACATGTCAAGTTGTCTAGCCTAAAGTTAGAGGAAGAGCCTACAATTTGAATGTTGAAAATTTAAAACCATGGTGGATATTGAATATAGTGCAGACTATTTGAAATGCTTAGTAGTTTATTGTGGAAGGAGGAATTCATCATCTTTCCTTTGAAACAAAAATATGCTTTGGAATCTTGACATAATTACAATCCCTAGAGATTCCCCTTGAGAAGATGAATGAGGTGAAATGCAACAAGAAGGGGGTAGCTTTAGAAGTTACTTAACATGGCCATCATGTTACAATAATGACAACAATATTTGAATGTTTCAACATCTATGGAGTCCATTATTAGTATTTTGGATTAATGGTTTTGGTCATCAAAACACCTGTCATTTAAGTAACCATAATTTTATTGAAACATGTGTCTATTGCTACTACAAGTTCCCACCAGGTTGTTTGAACTAATAGATTATAAGAAAACTAGTTTCAGATCCCCTTTTTAATCCTTTTATAATCATTTGCATTTTGTATTCTGTTAATATGTTTTTTGTCCATTTTTAAGATAAATATTTTCCACTAATAATAATATTTTCAATTACAGGAGGAAAAAATTAGGGAGAAGCCAGGTTATGAGCATTTAAAATAATATTTGCACATCTTGAGTGAGGCTGAATTACCTACCAATATATTTGATGCTAAGCTGAAACAATCTCGTTATATTATAGAAGGCGTGATGAAGCCCGTGGTAGGAGTTTTTGTCTTTTAAACTTGCATTTTCTTTTGTGGTTTCTCTAATTGTTTATTTCTGTTATGGTCATTTCTAAATCTATACTGATTCAATTTTCCAGGATGGGTCTCATGACTATTTCAAGAAGCAACAATTGAGAGAATTAGCCTTGTTGAATGGCACATTGAGAGAAGAAAGTCCTCGTATGAATGGAAGTGTTTCTCCTTTTAGCAACAATGGAATGAAGCGTGCAAAATCAATGCATTAGTGGGTAATATGTACTTCCAATATAAAATTTCATTGTGGTCCTTGAAGAATTTTCACATAGCCTGCTGGTTTGGGTATTATAGCTTATGGAAGATGACAATCAATGCATCAAAGTATAGTCAATTGAAGGATGTGGAACTGCTTACTATTCTAATGTCAAATTAAGTTGATCCCATGTCATGTTGATCATATAACAATTATCATTCAAGAGAGTTAAATGATGGTTGAATCTAGTACTGTCATTAAGTTTTGACACACATTTTGTATTTATGCACTGTAAATATTTTCTAGCGGTTGGAATATTTTAAATAAATTTGTGTACCATGAGCTAATGCTGATGTTTGAGTACAGAGTTTTAGGATTATTTTTTAGTAAAATTGTATTCTAATGCCAGCCAAGCTTTTAGTATTCAATTATTTTAGTCAATTTGATGGTAGGTGGTCTGTTGCATAAGTTTTCCTTGTAAAGCTTTTGATTGTGACCTGGAGCTTTACACTGGTCTTGTATGGTTTTGACTATTCACATTCATTCCATTTTTTGATGAAGAACACATCTACTACTTGGATTTTCATTCAAAGAATCACTTGTAGCCACTTCTTAACATAGAGCCAAAATTCTTTTCATGTATTCACATGAATTTTTGCAGTCAACAATCTCATTTATAATATTGTTGTACCAACACAAGTTTCGGGAAAAGATATTGTTGGGGCGTGCACTTTAACGGTCCCTAATTTTGATAACTCCGTGGGTTTTGTCCAAGTTGTAAGCGGAGTTATGACTCAAAATAGTCTTAGGGGTGTCGGGGTTGAGTCAAAGTCCTCTTTTTGTAATAAACCCATGGTTTAAGTCCAGGGTTTAGGGTTCGGGGTGCCCATGGTTTAAGCCCATGGTTTTGTAAATAGTGCGCTGTATAAATAAGACACTCTTGTAAGTAAGTGAGGTTAGGATTTTGATGTAAAAGGAACTGATGCGAAGCTAAGGATTGTTTTGTAAGAAAGGTTAAGTCCTAGCTGTGTGCACAGAGGGTTTTGGGTGATTAAGGAAATATGTAGCTGAGTGCGTAGAGGCCTACAGCTGTGTGCGTAGCTTTGAGGACTTGAAAGGATCTGCAGCTAAGTGCACAGATCAGAACTGTGGTTTTTTTTGTAGAAAGTTGAATAAAACACAGTTCTGTGGATGTAACCCCTACACTGGGGGTGAACCACGTTATATCTGGTGTTGTGTTTTGTTATGATTTTTCATGCATTAATATATATATATATATATATATATATATATATATATATATATATCTGATAAGTAAAGATCATTGCTAGATAATAACTTCGCTGTGAATTCCCAGTAAAGGGCTGCGCAAGGCACTATTTTTTTATCTAACCGCGAAGCTAAATAAGCGAATGTTAAGCTTTGTGATTTATATTTATAATCTATTAAATGCTAAAGGTACAGTAATATCCCTCTTCTGCTTGCAGAAACCTGGTTCTGCGGCATCCCATAGCTGTTTCGGGTGAGACTGCAACCTATTCGCAGGTTGTTGCTGAAAGGGCCAACACTGTGGGTCTTTTGTTGGTGCGAAGTGAAAGGTATAAAACCCGGGTCTTCCCTACTGCCCAACAAATTGGTTCCGTTTCCAGTTGAACTCAGTATCTGGTCAAGAGGGGTTTACGTCATACCTCGAGGGCTATGTTTTGGAGACCCTCTGTGAAGGAAATCGGTGATTGGCTTGATGAGACTTATCTGAAATTCGCTGAGCAAGAGAACAAAGATTTGCGTCGTAGTGCAAACGAATTTTCACAAAGGTATGTTTTTTGTGACGTTTATGAAATTTTATTTGGTAGTATCCACATAGAATTGAACCAGTGGTTTTCCAGGTTAACAGAGCGAAGGCTGAACTTCCAAGAATGTCAGTTTCCTGTGTGGACTCCCGCAAGAATTAATATACTGAAAAGGGTGAACAACGCGATATCCTGCACTGTTGATTTCTGGACAACACGAACCCTTGAAGCGTTTGTGACGGGGTTCGCCATCGACACGAGTACTTCTTTTAGTGAAGCCGAGCGGCAGTTTTTCAAAGGACCAAGGGGTAAGTTTTTGAATTCATTTAGTTTGAGAATTAAAATGCTATTAGATGAAAAAGGAATATTGCTCATTGAATCAGACTGTTAGATTTTGTATTACTGACCTATGGTTGCAAGTGGAAATACCTTCGACGAGCAAAGTGGTTTGTTGTGAAGCGGCAAAAGGCACAAGAGAGATTTTGGATCCTATTCTCAGGGTCAGCATATCGAGTATTCCCATGTAAATCCCGCAGAGTCAGAACCCGAAGAAACCCCTTCTATAGGAAACCCTCCGGTAACCCCGCAGCGAAGACCTATTATCCCTGAGAATCTGTCGCAGTCTGGAAGTCACCCTAGCCCGAGTACCCCTGTCACAGGTCAGTCTATCCCAGTAAGTTCCCCCCTGGCTACTCCCAGTTCCCCACCGACCCCCCCTCAATCCACCATGGCCCACATGCATGATGATATTAAGCTACCTTTTTTCAAAGGAACTGGATCAGAAAATCCATAACAGTTCTGGTTTTTATGCGAAGCAGTGTGGACTGCTAAGTCCATTACGGATCAAGATACAAAAAGAGCACAACTGGTTACTTCTTTCTGAGGCCGTGCTCTGACCTGGTTCATGAAGTTCTCTAGCACTTAGAACCATGCATTGCCTGATATAAAAGCAGCCATGATAAAGGAATTTAAGAAGCCAAAATCCGAGTCACAGTGTATCACTGAATTGAAAGAGATTTAGTAGTGGCATGGAGAATCAGTGTGGGATTTTGATCAAAGATTCAAATTTCTGCTAGACCAAGTCAATTTCCCCATTGGACCTGCGCAGCACAAGGAATGGTTCATTGCAGCGCTGCTACCACATATCAGAACCCCACTCATGTAACAGAAGGTTGCTGACCAGCAGGAGGCTCTGGAAATCGCGATGAAGCTTGAAACTGCTCCTGTCGAAGATAGTTCTGGTATCGCTCAAATTCAAGCGCAGTTGGCAGCGATGGCTTTGGAGCTTCACGATATGAAGAAAGGAAAAACTGGCCGCAAAGAGGGTTGGTGCACACAATGTCAGACAAAAGGTCATGACAAGGAACAGTGCCCTGTGGTAAGAAATTACCTGAATACAGGTGCGCCAAACCCGTTCAATCCTACTATTTTATATTGCGAGATCTGTCGGACAACTGGTCAGCATCGACCTGATAATTGCTATCTGCTACAGAGGTATGTGCAAGTTCCTAAGAGCCCTTACTGCAAATTCTGTAAGTCCGTAGGACATAATGAAGATGAGTGTCACAGTTATGACCTCATGAAAGAGCGCACATACGATGCCTATCGGGTACAAAATGAGGGATAGAGCCATGATGGCTATGACTACCGCGGCGGTGCATCCGAAAGAGGTGGTTTTGGAGGTCGTGGTCATGGTGGCATGGCTGGCAGAGGACGTGATCAAGTGGTGTGTTATAATTGTAACCAGGCCAGACATCTGGCTCGCGACTGTCGGAACCCCACTACGACATGTCGGTATTGCCGAGCAGTAGACCATGTGATTGAGTAGTGTCCGCAGTTGATAGCTAAGATTCAGGAAAGAAACAGTGCCCTTACTCAAAATCTTTAGCTGATTTCAGTTGAGTAAAGACCTGCTCCAGCCATTAATGTTGTTACCCGAAGTGGAGCTATGACGCATATACAGCCTGCCGAGACACAGCCTGACGAGGCTTGGGTTCGTAAGGGCCCCGTGAAATTCCCCGCCGTTGATGTTGAAGGAGAAAAGGAGACATTCATGGATGCCAAGCAATATTTTGGGGATTCTACCATAGCCATAGCCCCTGCGCAGCCACAGCAACAGCAGCTGCTGCCGCAAGAAGCTTCGATGGATAAAGTAAGTACACTGTCTTCCTTTTTACAGAGCTGTATGAAACTCTTAAGGAATCAGAATGCTTTAAAGGAGTTTCAAAAAGTTCTTGCTTTCTGTGAACCTCAGAGAAGAGTTGATAAGAAGAAAATTGTTAATCGTGTTCGATGAACTGGTAGGGAAATGAGATTGAATGCTCAGATAGGCGAGTATGATATGACTGATGTTATATTGGACCTAGGATCAGAGGTAAATGTCTTAACCAAGAAAACCTGGGAACAAATGGGACAACCTACCCTTGATTGGTCACCTATACAGTTGAGATTAGCTAATCAACAGAAAATTGTGCCACTAGGATGATTCCCTAATGCTTCAGTAGATATTGATGGCGTCTGTACTGTAGCAGACTTCGAAGTTATTGAGATCATTGACGACAGCAATCCATATCCATTCTTGTTAGGAATTGAATGGGCAATGGAAAATGCTGCAGTTAGTAACCTTAAGAAGAAACAAATGAATTTCGAAGGGAAAGAGCTACGATTCATCCTACCACTGGATCCCTCCCAAGTTGAAAGATACACAGAACCACTCAGAGATGAAGATCAGGATGTTCTGGAGCATATCTATAACCTTACAGTGAAGGAATAAGATTATGTTGACCCTAGTGCCGAAGGTATTATGGATTGGCAGTGTGACAGCTCCTGTATGAAGGACTCAGCTGATGGTTTATAGAACTAGCAGAGCCGGTTGTATGAGCTACATGGACACAGATGTGCCAGGATTACCAAGTCTCTCAGATGGATTACCTTACAGACAAGAGCCTTACCCGTTTATGATGGTTCGGGAGACCCAAAAGAGTCTAGTGTGCCATTCTCAGAATATATATTGGATTCACCGAAACAGGAGATTCTGGATCCAGCATCCAGAGCCACCGCAGCCATATGGTGGAAGAACCATAAGAAGTACATTCCTAGTTGGCCAGCTTGTCAAAAATCTCTTCGCCTACGAATTATGGATCAGCCCCAGGGGGTGCGAAGTAGGACTAACCCTCAGGAACATGTGGCACGGTGCTACGATGCATGGAAGTGTGTACCTCAGGAAGAATGGTTACATCGGGTTACACATACTCTGGACCCGATAGCAAAGAATTGGTACGCGACGGCTGAGCTTCGCCGGGATACTGTAAGTTGGGTTTGTACTGTTGATAGTTTTGTGCTTACCTTTTCTACAAATATGGTATGTCTAGCTTTAGATGTAGCTATCAGGTTGACCCATACTAAGGTCTTTGATGATCAAGAATCCGTTGAATCTCGACCTGATTGGCAAGCCCAAGAAGCTAATGCAGTAGAATGGTACAACCTCGCAAGTGATGAGGATGATGATCCACGTAATAGTGATAATCCTGAGTCAGAAGGACACTGCGACGTCCACGGACCAGTAGACGAAACCCTCGAAGTGACTCAACCCCTAAATACATGGACAGTTAACATAGGAGTTGGAGATTATTGGGATGAAGTGATGGTAACCAGAGCAACCCAACTTCTCCATGAGTACCAGGACTTATGTCTGATGAAGTTCTTTGAAATAAAAGGAATCATTGAAGCTGTGGCTGACTTTTTGTTTTGGGTAGAAGCTCGACTCTCTGTCACAGATGATGTTCAAAAGTGTCGAATGTCCTTAGTAGGGCGCATTCATAGCGACTGATTGTGCCGAAGAAGGAAAGGTATGTCGGAGCTAAAGAAATGACCATTAGAAGAAATCAAACTTGGCGGCACCGGTACCTTATTGGCCTTAACTGCATGTCCTAAGGATATCCGTCGAAATCTAGTGCCATGGAAGCAGGATCTCTGTCAGATTTGGTGCCTTCAATGCGCATTTATGACCGATTTGATCGGTGGATTGTATAAGAAGATACTCGAGCATGGGCAAATCACATTCTACAGTTTCACAATTGAACCTATGTCTTCCGATCAAGCACTTTAGGACTTATTAAGAGAATTTGAACAGACAGTTCTGTAGAACATTGTCCACCCCCTACCTGCGCTTGCAGCACGTGAGGAGACTCTACCAGCACCGCCTCTACCAATGCAAACACGGTCTGCCAGGAAGCAGTTCAAGCCTGAAGTTCGTTCTAAGCGGAACGAAGATCGACATAAGCCATCTGGGAAAACATCGAAGGATCCCAGAATGAATCCGCCTGGGTCAGTAGAAATCCCAAGTGAAGGAGAGGAGAACATTGCACCACGGCGGCCACCATATGTCCCCCCTCTTCGACCAGGAGTTAAACCACCTCGGCAGAACAAGCAGTTCAAAATAAGCACCCCTTCACTGCCACCGGGTGTGCAGCTGGTTGGGACCATGATAGGCAAGATAGACCGGCTTAAGTATTCTGACCATGATACAAGCGATCGTGGCAAGTTTCCACAGTTCGCACCAGAAGCATATTTTCATTTTGTCAAGTATGATGAGACCGGGGTGACATTATTAGAATTCAAACGGTGGGCTGCCGTCTTGGATCAAGCTGGTCTGCTGAAGATGCTCGACGTTCCCCATTTTGGTCACAGCACACAGGTGACCGTAGTGGTCAAGCAGCTTCTAGCGCTAGTTCATGACGGCCACCTATGGATAGGAGACAAGAAAATCCCTATCAATGGTGAGCTCATTCAGAGGATCACTGGTTTACCAACAGTAGGCCCTAATTGTTGTAATGGATAATACACCTAATAACCTAGGTCTGGGGGTTACCAACATACTATGACCTTACAGACAAATTGATTGTAAAAGCACAAATAGGAAATAGGGAAGTAACAGGAACTTACTTGTAATAAACGAAGGTTGATCCAAGCTAACTTCTTCCTCTTTGCTTCACTTCTACAATCTCCAGGATAGTTCCTCCTTCAACCTGTTAACAAAGATTCTTCCAATACACAGTATGATTCATATATAAAGATGCAGGTTAGGAAAATCACATATTATAATAAAATATAAACATTTACCAAGCCACAACACATGAAACATAATATGGAAGAAGTAATCTGCTTTATTAACAATAATAGAGGGAGTTTAGGTTACAACCCAATGTCTGAATAAGGGACTCCTCTGTCACCAAAGGACTCTGAGTTTCTCTGCTCCAAAGATTCTGTAGAAAATCCACCAACATAACTTTTCTCTCCAAGTATGAATCTCTAAAACCCTCCCCAAGGCCTCTATTTATATGGATGAAATGAGGCAGTTCTCGAAGGTTAGGGAGGTTATAGCAGTTAATGGGATTAAGGTAAATGAAACAACTAATCTCCCATTAACTCGTGTTTTTAAAAACTAATTTTGAGGAAAATATGCGCGGGTATGTAGTAAAGCAACCCGCGCATCATGCGCGACTCTATACAAGAGCAACCCGCGCATATATGTATGCGCGACCTGCTGGACATAATACTCGCGCATATGCGCGAGATGCCAATAAAGATAGTCACGCATGCACTCAAAATCTCAAAATAGAAAAGTAACCAGCTGGGCATATAGGTAATGCATTTCATCATCAACCAAGGTATAATGAAACTAGGAAAACCTCAATCCATAAGTGTCCTTTTGTGTGCCGACCTGAGGGATGTCAGCACTCGGACGGAGAGGTGCCAATCAGCTGTATAACAGATGCCCCCTAATGTGTGAGGTCAGAGGGGAACGATGGCCGAAATACATTATAATACTAACTCTGGAGAAACTCAGAAGTCCAATGGAGTAGAAGGAGTACCTGAAACCAATACATAATAATGTCATATACAAAGCTATATCTGAGGATGATATGTTCAATTTACTGGAACACTAGCTCCTTTACAAGATGAGAATACATCATATAATACGGGTAAAACCACGTATGTACAAAGGTGGATCAAAGCCACAATATAACAATGATGAGTCTTCAAAGATCGGGAAGCTGGATATAGAAACGGAACATAGTCTTGCGCAACTTAGTTCATAAGTAAGGAACTAAGGTCTTCATACAAGATCCCAAAGAACCAAGTACAATCCAAGCCATGTGAATAAGGGTAAGCTAAAGTCGAACATGGAGAGGATTCAACAGTTTGCCAACCAATAGATGATAATTGACAACTGAAGCAAAGGAGTTCACCAATGATGAGAGTGAATCCAGAGGTACTACCATCAAACTCTAGGTCTTCGTCATCAGGAAGTGCTGAAACTGAACCATACTGTGATAGGGAAGGCAATAGATCCTCCAACGGATCACAAGAGTGATGAGGAACTGGGCAACAGAAGGTATACACAAGGAAAAGGATAATAGATATAACGGTGATTGGATCAGGCTATAAATCAGATAGTGGGAAGAATCCTTGAACAGTGAGCACGACACAGAGATGACCCAAGGTAGCGTATAATAGATAGATAGGACAACGAGACTTATCTGTCATGTAGGAGACATGATCAGATTCCCCAGGTATAAAGGACAAGAGGAAGAGCAGAAACTCAAAGTGGTAGCTGAACACAGATGTACACTGGAACATGGATATCGGAAGGCAAAGAGTGCTATGCTCAAGGATGACAAGCTGCCATTACTGAAAACAAGAGAAAACTTCTTCCTTTCCTTCCCTGTTAAGTTTTAACGAGTCCAGGAAAGCCAACTCGGTTCCCTCTTCATTTTTTAACAAGCTTGAAGAGACGGGAAAATAATGCTTGATACACTGATTCGTGGATTTAACGAGCCTGAACTAGTACATGCTCGCTTGGTGCTTTCATAATTAGAGAGTCTGAAAACGCCAAAGAAGACTCCAGGGGGGTCCTTTTTCGTCCAATTTAGTCTCTTAAGGCCGAAAAAGTATAAAACAAACTTC
>LPNX010778828.1:480663-497531 GCA_001517045.1 Pseudotsuga menziesii | reverse complement strand
CGCTGTGAATTCCCAGTAAAGGGCTGCGCAAGGCACTGTTTGTTTATCTAACCGCGAAGCTAAATAAGTGAATGTTAAGCTCTGTGATTTATATTTATAATCTATTAAACGCTAAAGGTACAGTAATATCCCTCTTCTGCTTGCAGAAACCTGGTTCTGCGGCATCCCATAGCTGTTTCGGGTGAGACTGCAACCTGTTCGCAGGTTGTTGCCGAAAGGGCCAACACTGTGGGTCTTTTGTTGGTGCGAAGTGAAAGGTATAAAACCTGGGTCTGCCCTACTACCCAACAGATATGGAAGTCAAACATGAATTGCATGTAAATTAATATCTATGTGGACTATGGAGCATTTAGTGGTAAAAATCAACTATATAGTATCTGTTTTGTGATACAAATTGTTTATGGCTCTAGCAGTTAATATTAGAAGCATTTAGTTGGGTTCTTTCAGTTTACTGGTGACAATTAGTCACTTGCTTTTCCAGATCATTTGGTATATATTTTTGTGGTTCTTCAGCTATGCATTTGTTTGTTCGACCCTTGAATAATAGATAACTAAATTGAATGTTTGCACTTGTATCTATTTATTTAAATATTGATGATATAAACTAAGAAAATGCATCCGCAATGCACTCTTTGTTAATTTGTTTCAAGTGAATTAGGGCTTGTAAGTATTGACAAAACTTTCATTGTAGTGATGATTATCATCTCAAGAGTTTTTGGTAGAGGATAACCAACTAGAAATTTCAATATTTATTAGAATTGTTGAGTAGTTGATGATTCATAGGTTAGTGACTTTATTTGCAGCAGAAAATATTCTCATGTTAATTTGACTGTTGATTCATTTACATGTGGTAAATGGCCAAACCATTTCCCCCCATCATAAAAGATAATCACAAACTGGTGTTATTCCAATACTTTGAGCATATGTATAACTGTATTCTTTGGTATTTTTATGTAGTAGATTAAGTTTAATGCTTTCTATATTCTTGAAAAGGAAACAAATCCAAAATCTGGATTTTGGGTCTCAATATATTCTGGAAAGCAAAGTCATCAATGATATGTGCTCTAGTCCTTTGGTGGTATATATTATGTAGGATTCTTCTTTCTTAATTGCTAATAATAATATATTTTTTCATTAGTTAAATGGCGTCTTATTAGTTTAGATATTGTCTCATCTTGATTGAGCATTTTTAAAGGCCGATTCCATATTTCTTTTCCCACCTATATTAATATTTTTTTGATACTTTGCACACTGAATTTGTTAGGGAGGTGTAGTTTTGTTTGGTTGTGAGGATATTGTAAATAGTTTTGAAATTCACTAATATTATCATGGCTTTAATGTAGTTTTGAAAATCACTATCACCATTGGAACACCTTCAACAAATATTTCTTAGTTGTATTCAATCTGCATGCATGCCCTTTTGTTCTTACAAGGTAGAGGTTTGTTTGCATGGAAACATTGGGAAACTTTAACATACAAAATATGGATTAATTCCTTGTTGAATTGTACATCCTCCAAAATTCAGAGGATATATTATTTGTGTAAATGGTATGCATCTTGGTAGCTTGATTGATGAGCAGCTTCCTCCTTTCATATGTTCAAATATAATTAATAATAATATAACTATAATGATAATACATGATTTGGTAATGATATACTGGGCTAATTGATCATTTTTATTCAAAACTATCTCCCAACTGTCTGATAAGCAGTTTGGAAAAGATATAGTGTTGTTCTTTTCCTTTCCCTCAAATCAACATTTCTTGTTACAAACAATAAAATTGTAGTGCTGAAATCACAAAATATGTACTCTATTTTTTCTCTTTGTTTCAACATTCAAATTGTGGTGTAAATTGTCACCTACAATTTTAATGTGAAAATGTGCCAAGTGTTCAACCGATAACATTCTGACTCTCCCTCCAATAGAATGTAATTGCAATTTTTTGACATTATATAGAATGGCAAGGATTCTCATGAGCTGAAGGAATCAAAGGGGGTATAACACCCATAACAACTACCACACTGCATCTTTCAAAATGTTAATAACTCTTTAACATTTTTCAATGTAAGTGGCTTTGGTCACCCCAGTGGTTGCTCGTTAATAACTCTCCGATGGGATTTCTATACTAGTGATGGAATTTTCGTCACTAGTATAGCAAGCATGTCAGAAAGTTAAACAAAATGGTTTTGCTATAGCAAGGGCACCTCGGTCGCTATACCAAAAACCCAGTGTTGATATAGAATCGATCAATGTGTTGGTATAAACATACTTTTACATTTTCCTTCATCGCTATAGCAGTGACCTAGTGTTTCTCTAATGACGATCAATGTGTTGGTATAAAAATACTTTTAACATTTTACTTTGTCACTATAGAGACAACCAATTATTTCTATAGAGATGATCAATGTGTTGCTATAGCGATTGGGAAGTGTCGGTATAGCGACACAATTCGATTTTTTAAACAACGCATGTTTCATGTCCTTTGTCTCGCTATAGCGACGAACTGTGGCAAGTGTTGCTAGAGTGGCGAAATTTTTTCCACAAAAAAAAGAGGTCATGTTCATCACTATAGCAATGCACAAGTGTTGCAATAGCAACGATTTTCCGTGGGAAAAATGTCCACATGTACTAGTGTTAGTGAAAATGAGGAAATTGGCCAATTATGGGAAAATTGGTCCAAGTGGCCTGAAGAGGATGCCCACCAAAAATTGTGTGTTGAAGAAAACACCCATACCACATTGTCAGAATTCTAATTCCTTGATGGAAACATGAATTCCATAAACAAGCTAAGAATCTAAGCACACAATTAACCTCACTCGGAATTGCTGAGAATTAGCATAAGGATAAAAGAAGAGGAATTAATGAACACACATTAATGAATGATAAATAAATGATAATTGATATTATTACAATGGTAATACATCCTTATAAAGGAAAATATATTTGTATGGAGTCAACTCATAAATCTAAAAAAGGATGACTTACCAAAATATAGCAAAGCCCCATAGGTGGCTAAATCACTTCCCAAATCTATCAAGGACATCACGAATTAGCAAAAGCATGAGTGAGTTGTCAAGGGAGATGGAAAAACATGCTAATCTTAGAAAATGGATAGAAATTCATGAAGGATGGGTTGGCAACAAAGGAACCCAGTAAAGGAACCTTATCCATAGAAAATATGGATAAAGAAGAATAAAGAAGAATCTGTTGTGAAGTGTTGTTAACTAATTATGGATGGCCATAAAGTGGTCAAGATCAACCTAGAATCAGAAATAAAGCATTCATGGGGTATAGATGGCATGTGTTGACTTTAAGGTGCAAGTAGATGTCAACTAATTAAGCTAGTGGGTAGAAAATTAATCAAATAATGATTAATTATTTTATCCTAAGTATTGAGTGGGTTTAATATATTCCAATACACATGGGGATATTGTAGGTTGTTTTTTTTTATACTCAACCATGGTCTCAGTTTTTCCAAAGAGGCCTCGAAGAAGAATTTATGGACCTGCCAAAACTATGGTTTAGGGAAATTAGACCAAGCCTAGGAGAAGATAAAAAATTGTCCAAGTATGGAATTATTGGTAAAATATGCCTAAGTGGCATCAAGGAAATGACCGCCACAACTCATAGCATGATGAGAATAATATTTTGAGAGTGTAGATCTATAGAGTGTTGTATGGTGCATCCAACCATGTCATTAGCCTGACCAAAACGTATTTGAGGAAGAATATATCAATCTACCAAAAGTGCCTCTCAGCAATATTTGCACTGCTCCAAAAAAATGCCCACTGAGGAGAGAGAAAGAAGCTCCAGAATATGAAAGTGGTCTTGATGGATTCACCTTGGTGGCTTCTACCCATTGGGTATCTCACTTGCCAAATTTGAAGGAAAAATGAAACCACCTTCGTGACTTAGGGTTTGAAGAGAACTGGTTAAGTGTTAGAAAAAGAGTTTGAGAGACCATTTAGAAATTCCAGCAAGGGGGTGTTCCTTTGATGATAAAATTCATCAGATGATATGGTCATGTTCATTGTTGAAATGGATATCTATCCATGCTCTTGTTTTTTCTTATGGTGATGAGATAAGGAAAATATCAACCTACCAAAATAGAAGAAAAATGTTATTTTGCATACTAAAGACAAGAAAAATGGCTAAGTGTTGTAAAGGGGCTAAGTGATGCCCGCATTAAGGTTGTTCCCGCACTAAGGATAATGCCTGCATGACATGGCATGGCATAGATGATTATGTGGCATGAAGTTTAAATCATTGTTGCATTATGACATCATTCTGGAGAAGTATGGGAAATTAGTGAAAATTGGGAAATTGGCTAAGTATAGGAAAATTGGTCCAAGTAGCCTTAAGAGGATGCCCACCACAAATTGTGTGTTGAAGAAAATTCCTGCATCACATGGGGATCTTGTAGGCTGTTGTTTTTTCTACTCAACCATGGTCTCAGTTTGTCCAAAGAGACAAGTAAATAAATTATGTTAATTATATAGTGGAGTACTTTGATGTTGTTGATTATATTTGATGGGAGTCTTTGTTAAATGATCAAAGTGACATAATTTCATGCTAAACAGATAGAGATACATTTTTAACACTCCATTTAGCTAGCCACAAACTATTTCAATGAACCCGAGGAAATAATTGTTTTTGAACAACTTGAATCTCAAGGTGTTATTGAGTATTCACAATAAGAGGAGGTGAAGAATGAAGAAATACACCTTCTAGATAAAGCTTGATTATCATTGGGATTTTTTTATTAAATATGTAACTTAAAGATATTTCTTAGGCGGTTAAAGCTATTACATAACTTTAAAGAAAAGTCTTGCTACAACTACTCTGTTTTAGCAAATTCTTGTTACAACTCCTCTTTAGAAAATCTTATTTTTGTAAGGTTTTGTTTCTGGAAAGTTATACTCTGTTTGCTATCACAACAGATCCTCATGGGGCATGTTTTGATGATTCTAGAAGGCTATAATAAGAGGTTTTTTGGACAATTTGAAGACAATATAAAAGCATCTTCACAATAACCCACATTCTAGGAAATGTATATTATCGTTTCAAACTTTCAAATTTCATATATAATGAAATTTTTATTTGAAAAGAAAAAACAATTATAACAAAACAATAATATACCAGACATAATTGAATTCAACAAATACATAATTCATATGTATTAAATAGTAGAATTCACCATATAGATTACACCAAACAATATAAAAATTTATTAATGAAATGTAAAAGGTTTACAACTCCAAATGGGGTACACCAATCCTCATCCCTATTCCATAAAAACGATGGACAGGGTCCCATTGGTGTGAATCCCATTAAAAGTGTACTTGTACACGAGGCTGTAGGCTATTATACAAATATCGAAATCTAAATTTTGGTCCCACTCTCCATTTACCAATAGGTTGAGTCTGATCACTTGAGCCTAAAATTGGCTGATATCTATCATAGGAAAGGTTGGCCATGTATAGAAAACTTTGTCCTTAAAGTTATCATAGAATTCTATGATGAAATCTAGTGAATTAGTCTTCTTTACAATTGCAGGAGGTACATAATGCATTGCAATTAGTTCAAAAGTAACCATGAAACGTTCATTTGAACAAGGAATTTTCACATAAGATTCACTGCGTATAATGTTCCAAGACCTTATATGATTGAAAATTTTGTAGGAAAGAAGATGAATATTGTGACGATGCACTCGATTGGGCTACAATACTCCAAGATATGAGGGAAATGCATTTTTTGTTCCATATTCAGTAGAGTCAACTAATATAGCAATCACAACTTCACTGTCACCTTTTGTTGCGAGAAGTTTAAAAGTGGTGTGCTTATCATCATTCGTAACAACAAAGCAACAAAACAAATATTCTCGTTTTCGAGCGCTCGTGCCCCACCTTTTAATAGAGCTCACAGTAAAGAAAACATCAACAATGCCTACAACACAACAAAATATAACGTTAGATACTATAAATAAATCTTCCATTTATGAGTTGAAAAATAAATATTAAAAGATACAGATGTATACTCATCATGTATGATTTCAGTTGGTATCAACATACCTTGTTTTGTATAGAACACCTCATGTGGATGAAAATCCACACCTTTGAGAACATAGTGGCCTCTACCAAAAACATCTACATGATTTTCAAATATTCTTACCCAACAAAATGTTCCACCAGTGGAAACATCTACTAAACAATCCAACACTTCTACAGGATATGGAGTTTTCAATGACTCGTCTTCAGAAAATCCAGGAAATTTGTCATAATAAATACAGACATAGATGTGCGCCTTTATGGTAAAATCAAATGGATTTGTGCTACACACCAATAACCCATCCATTTGAATGAATTTATTCTACCAATATTCACAAAATTACCATTTTGAGTCAATAAGGGAGCCACATTTGAAGAAGATCCCATATAAAACCCTCGCTTTATGACTACATTAGAATGTTTTTTATGATTTTCATCTGATCCACTTGAAGATAATTGTGATTTTATTTCACAAAGTGAAGGATGGTGTAGCATAACCTTGCCACTTTCATCTACATACACCATTTGAACATGCATAATATCATCCATTGAATGTGTCCATGTGTCATTGGTGCCAACAATGTAAAGAATTGGATCATCTCCACAAGGTTTGAAGCGTGTCAACTCTAGGTTTCCTGAATGTGACTCATCTATAACTTTGTAGATAATGATTTCTTCTGAACCATTATCTCCTTTAAGAATATCAATTGTATCAAAATTTGGTTCCTTTCCCTTAACAGACTGCAGAGTTGAACGACCTCGGAGTTGATAAGGTATTTCTCTATGATTAGGTTGGATCTGATCATTATCATCCTTGCTCCAACAATCATTTTTTGCAATTCTATATAATTGCTGTGAATTTCGTCATTGTGTAGACAATTGTTGCTTCATTTGTTGTCTCTTCTCTTGTTCAACATCCTCTTCAGCAAGTATTCTAAAAGATTCTTCCACAACCTCCGGCGGCAATGACTTCCACTCTTTACATGGCAACAAATCAAGGTCTGTGTTGAACATGTTAAAATCTATAAAAAGTATAAATATGCAAACATGTAAGGAAACACAAATTGCCTACAAATATTACACATGAGATCTATTAAATGGAAAGCAAGAGTAAAGAAACATAGTATTTATGTAAGCATAATGCAAATACAACATAAATACGAGCCTTTGGTAAGAACCTTTGATTTCTTTTCTCCTTCCAACCAAGGTTTCATATTTGCATCCAAATGGTCAAAACATATTTCCGCATCAAAAAATTAAGGAAAAAATTGATTTCTCTGCATATACATATATAGTATCTAATATATAACTTTATAGCCCGCTTATAAACAAAAATTGCACAACAAAAATTAGAAAATCAATTTAACAGGTGTTAGCACCATTTTTGGGCTAAGAGGTTAGAAGGGGTTTGGCCAGTGAAAATGATGGGTAAGTTTGAAATTTTTTATATCATATGACCTAGAGGAGTGCAGAGTAGGTTCTGAAGTTTTTGAAGGGTATATTCCTTGGTCTGAAATGAAACATTTGAAAAATCCTAAGATCCGACCTTGGAAATAAATTACTTGTGAATAATCCGCTCGAGTGTTCTATTTTGGCAACAATGAAGGGTGTATATCTAAAACAATGAAGATCAAGAGTTGTAAATAATTCCGCAGAGGTAAGATGCTCGTTTGAAATAATTTTTATGGCAGGCAAAATAGTGTTAGCACTATTTTGGGCTAATTGGTTGGAAGGGGGATAGGCCAGTGAAATGAAGAATAAGGTCTGAAATTTTTTCATATCATATGACCTTGAAAGAGGTTGATGGGTTCTATAGATGTTCTAAGGGGTTTGTTCATTGGTTTGAAATGAAAAATAGTTGAAATCCTAAGTATTAACCTTTCAAATGTGCCTGAATAAGAGGACCCAGGTAAGGTTATGTGGTAATAGGAATGGAGGGCATGAATGAATATCAGGGAAGATCAAAGGTTGTTGAGGTTTTCACGAAGCTCGACCTAAAGGAATTTTGATGATTGGTGAAAGGATGTTTACTTGTAGGAAAAATTTACCATCAGATGGAGAGGTGGAAGTAGAACAATAGTGCACAAATATTTCACTAGGAGAACATGCGACGAGAAATAAAATTTCTAGATTTGAGAAATCTTGTATACTCCCCAGTTTTCAATGAATGATATATGATGGTGTTTGATATAAACAGAGGGAGTGGATTTCACAATCCCAACATGCATGAACATATTGAATTTCCACTGTTGTGAAATCTTGTAATCCTACATATTTCAAGGGCTGAGATCAAATGAGCTTGAAGATCTACAGTTGAAAGGGAGAATTTCACAATGGAAACATGCACGAGGAAATGGACTTTTCACCTTAGTGAAATATGGTGGGCTCCACATATTTTGATGATCAATATTATTCATTGATGAAGATATGCGGAGGAGATTCATTTTGTAGTGACAACTAGCATGAGATAAGTAGATTTTTCAATCTGCAAAAATCTGTAGGACCCACATCTTTTAACTACTGTGATCTTTGGCGGAGATACATTAATGACAGACAGTCATTTCGTAGCTGAAACATGCACGAGTAAGTAAATTTTTTTGGGGCTGCGAAATTTGGTAGGCCTTTCACATTTTAATGGTGGAGATCTGGACGAATTCTTGATCCACGGTCCAGGACGATTTCACAATGAGAACCAGCAAGGGATAAAGCATGTTGGAGGATTGCGAAATCGGGTAGGAGATGCACCATTGAATGGATGAGATGCATGGTAGATTAATATATATGGTTGGCAGTGATTTCGTAGGGTAAAGGCGCAAGGAAGAAGGAAATCGGTAGACCTGCAAAATAGAGATAATAGGTATAGAAAATGAATGATGTAGATTAGATCTGGGAAGAATCCATGGTCCAAAATCATTTCGCAGTGGGAACATGATCACTCTGAGCATAGAAGGAAATATGTGCAATAGTTTAAAATAGATGAACATCAATGGCTTAAAAAGATAAATATCCTCATCAATGGATGAAATTCAATTGGAAATTGTGATCTGCAGGAAACATAAGGGGGTAGCATT
Source organism: Pseudotsuga menziesii (assembly GCA_001517045.1). Lineage (NCBI taxonomy): Eukaryota > Viridiplantae > Streptophyta > Pinopsida > Pinales > Pinaceae > Pseudotsuga > Pseudotsuga menziesii. Next base: position 488,412 of record LPNX010778828.1, on the reverse strand, counting down.
GCAATGGAGGGAAATAGAGGATTAAGTTGGAAATAGGATCAACGGTACAAAATAAATCATGCAGAACGAAGGGTTGAGAATTGTTTCTATTATATAAGGTACAAGATTGATATGGATATAAAAAATATAAAAGTACCATGCACGTGGAATTAGGGCATTTGTTTATTCTCCTGCATTGGAAAACGAAAGCGAAGAACTGTGCGGAAGAATCCAACTCACACAACATCCTTTGGCCACTTGTCAATACACCAGGTGGGCCTTTTGTTCCCATTAGAAATATTTAAGATGGACCAGGTTGAGAATGTAGAAGCTTAGAGTTTAGAATACCAGAAAATTGAAGAATTGTTTGAGGATAAATATGCAGAAGTCTTTGGCACCATTTTGCTTAATGGACCTGTTGATACTATTAAAAAAAAAACTATTTTTTCTAAAATATCAATGAACAGATGCTCATAATGTCTACCTGTCTTATTTTCATTATTTTACTACCGATCAAACCCTCAGCTGCCCTGAGTTCATTGATTGGTGTGCTAACAATTATTCCCTCTCTAAAAGAGTAATAATGGATATTACCAGCTCTAAAAATATTTGTCATCTGAGTTCTTTAGTTGTAAGAAAAACCCTGTCAGTCCCTGTTGAGTTCACCCTAAAGTCAAAAGAATACAATGAAGAGCCTATAGTCCAATATTTTAGGGAGTCTGCAATAGAGAAGAAACAAGAATTCTTCAAGAGTCATTTCAAACCAGATGTCCAGCTAGAAAACCTGCCATTCCCTATGGATGCAAGCATTTTTAATGAAGAAACCCAATTCATTGTAACATTGATAAGTAAGTTCCTAGGGTTAGGCATGGACAAGTATATCAATGAACCCATTATTAGTTTATTGTTTGTTTTGAGAACTTGTCCAGTTGAGTTCGCATAGTCCAATAAGTTAATACAAACTTCATGCCTTAAATTTGATGAATTCTTGGTTGAGATCATTCATTCTAAGTTAATGGATTTCCACAAGACCGGGACTTTTAGATTTCAGTCCTATTTGCTGAAAATGTTTTTATCATTCAATTAGGATAATTTGCAGCATCCAAATATGGTACTTACTGAGGAAATGAACATGGATTATACTAAATTTATGAATTTCCTCATGTCAGAAATTTACAATGCCATTTTCCAAAAGAATTTGCCGAGAGTACTGCTAGAAATGAAGAATATATTGTAGTTTTCTACAAAGAAAAGGATTTGTGACTGGGTTTTATTTGAGTAAGGGATAATGATTAGGTTGTATGTCTTCTTTGTTCATCATCCTTATTTATTGCCTGCTTTCTTGACTCCTAGATTGTTTTCAATGGAGTTGATTAGACAAAAGTTGATAGTGGAGACTGGATACTTTCTAAATTTAAATAAGTCCACTGAGATCAGATATCCATGGGTTGTAGGCCCTTTCATCATAAAAATTAAAGTTTCTCTTCCAATGAATGAGAGTTTGCTAAAGGAGATGGGGTTTTTGACAGAAGATGCCATTCATAAAAAATAAAGTTTCTCTTCCAATGAATGAGAGTTTGTTGAAGGAGATGGGGTTTTTGATAGAAGATGCCATTAATTATGATCCCCATCATGTTATTTCAAACAGAAGACAAGCTCCGAAAAGAAAATATTTTGAGCATGATGAGGTTGTTGGATTAGCAGCGGATGCAAATTAGTTTGATTATCCTCATGAAACACAAAAGGATACTGATATGCAGGAGGGTTCAATTTCTTCTGTAAAAAAATTACTTCACTGCAGCCTGGCACTTCCAATTTGGTCTGAGTGGCTGAAAAGATCACACCTTTAGCCAATTACTCAAAAAAGACCAATAGGAGAGATTTTTTAGATGCCATGGATACTGAGGAGGAGGATACTACTAGGACTCCAAAGAAGCCAAGAATTGAAGCAGAAGGAAAAATTTTCCAGACTACAGAAGAAGACAAAGGTAAGAAAAATATGAAGGTGACAGGGCCTGATTTCGAGGTGAGGGTATATGCATTTGCTGATACACCTGTTGATTCCACATCTCAATTTAACGATAAAACATAGTTGATCGATATATACAAAGAGACTAAAGATATAAATTCAGAGGAAACATTGAATTTGTATTTAGCAGTAAGGAATATCTCTAATCAAGATGTATCCCTTATTTCTGTTAGAGATTACTCCCATAATACTTTAAATTTGGCCTCAGAATCCTTTGAATTTGGCCTTGGAAACCAAGAATAGGGTTTCTAAAGTGAATATATATTTGGAGAACATACCTATCCCTGACATGATACATTTGCACAAGAAAACAAGGGATATCCTTTTCACTGATATGTTGAAATATACCTTGAAATTGTCAAAGTTGCAAACCGGTAAAAGTATAATTGAAAATCAATTGAGAGAGGAGAAGGTGGAGAATAAATCCCACCGAGCATGAATAAAGAAGTTGTAGACAGATCTGCTGGTTGTTGAGAGACAAGTAGATAAAGGAGCAGGGATACAGAAATTGTTAAATGAAAAGGAGAATTCTATCCAGCTATTGAAAAAGGAATTGAAGATACGTGTTACACAACTGATACATGAATCTAAATTAGCTGAACTTGAAAAGGAAAAAGAGGGCTTAAGTAATGATTTGACTGATTGTAAAGCTAAGTTATTAAAGTTTGCTGAAAAATAAAAACAGTGGAAAAAATACATGACTTTGGTAGTTGAGAGTGAGAGGACTCTCAAAATAAAATATGATGATTTAAATGGAAAAGAAACCGCAAGAGAAAGAAAAGCAGTTACAAGAGAAGGAAAAAGAACTAGAATGCAAAATTATCCCTTCTACAGGTGAATACAGTGAACAAAATATTGTCCAGGCTATGTCACAAGTTAGCATTAAAGAATTACAACTAACTGGATTGAAAAATAAAAATAAAAACCTAGAAAACTTGGCATTGCAAAGGGAACAAGAGAGAAAAACTTGGGAAGCTAAAATCCAAGTTTGGGAAGCCAAATGTCAGGAACTACAAAAAAAAAATCATAAAATCATAAAGCAGGTAACATGTCAATTACTGGTATATGGGGCACAACATATCATTTCGAATGCCATCATAGAGGAAGCAAGAAAATTTAGACCCTACCTTGACTATGAGTTGGATAAAGAAGTTGTTATTCAATCATCTAGGAAAATTATGATAGCAGCTAGAGAGAAAATAAATAAGAAGCCAATTGATTAGGCCAACAATGCCATCAACTTTTTCAATGGATTGACAGAGGATGATTTGAAGAATGAAAATATCAAGGACATAATATTAATTATAATCTGGTCCAAGAAGGTAGTAAACAAGTATCATCATTTAGACACAGTCCAGGCCAAAATTGATATTATGGCACATCAACTGAGGCTCATCAGGGATATGTTTGATCCATTATATAAGAAAGGAATTCCATTATTTTGGAAAGAAAAGGCAACAATGCTGACTCAGAAGGAATACCAAGATAAGTTGATTCAGTGTAGGTTGGATCACACTAAATTTACTAATATGAACCAATCATTGTCTGGCAAGACAATTGTTGACAAGATGGCTGATGAGTTCAAGATATTTTTTTCTTTCAAAGAAGCATGTGCTCATTCATAGAATTATTCCTACATGGAACATATATAATGATATGTGTTGGAAAAGGTGATGTCCACGTTGGAGCTTCCATCTGTAGACCAATGGAAGACAATAAAAAGTTCAGGAGGACCAAGTACACATTACACACCTGAAGACATAGAATATCATGGAGACAATATGTTGAAGAATAATTATTAGGCATTAATTTATTTCCTAGAAGTTGTTAGTAGTTAATAAATGTAAAGAAAAACTACTGAAATTTACAGAATGTAAAGCCATGAGCTAACGGATTGTAAATCCAAACTACTGAAATTTAAAGAAAAATAACAACAATGGAAAATAGATATGTCTCTTGTAGTTGAGAGTGCGAAGAATCTCAAAGCTAAATATGATGAATTAGAAAAGAAGTTGCAAAAGAAATAGAAGGAGGTCCAAGAGAAAGAGAAATAACTTGAAAGTAGAATTATTCCTCCTTCTACTGAGTCTGGTGAACAAACCATTGTTTAGGCTATGTCACAAGTTAGTATGAAAGAATTGGAGCTAGTTGGATTGAAAAACCAGAACACAAATATGGAAAGTCTGGATTTGAAAAGAGAACATGAGAGAAAGTCTTGGGAAGGAAGTTATGTAGTTAATAAGTGTTGAATGACACATGTAAAAGGAAGTTATACCTATTTTTAGCAGTTTGTTTTGTTTTAGATAATGGACCAATTGTATAAGAACTAGTGAATGCAATGAAAAAAGGGTTGGAACCCGTGAGAAGTGAGTTATGTAATTTGAGACCTATTTTTAATAAAATCAGAGAGCCAAAGCTAACCTTTTCTGCAAAGATTCATGTGTTTTTCATGATTTGATAATGTAAAATGCTATCTGTTTTTGTAAAAAAAATGTAAATACAACGTAAATACTATCCTTTGGTAAGAACCTTCAATTTCTTTTCTCCTTCCAACCAAGGTTTCGAATTTGCATCCAGATGGTCCAAACTGATTTCTGCATAAAAAAATTAAGCAAATAATTTATTGCTCTACATATACATATACAATATCTAATATATGACTTTATAGCCTGCTTATAAACAAAAATTGCACAGCAAAAATTAGAAAATCAATTTAACATGTCTTATTAGAGGCCTGAAATTTCCCCCAGATGCGGGTGAGAATGAAATGGTCGATGAGTTTCAAAGGTGGGATAGGAGGCCTCAGGAGGAGAGGGAAAGTGTTGAGTTGGAATATGTCACCTGATCCTCCCCTAGGATTAACTCATGGTGCAAGGACACTCCACAGTGCAGACAGGCTCACACGCTGTGAAGCATCACCATCGTTCTATTCAACATATCTTTGAAGCTATGATGAAGATTTGTCTTTGACAAAAGCGTCTGGGAAGGAACAAGGTACGACATGCTCTTATGACTTTGAGTCATGGCAAAAACAAGTGCACCATGCCCAAGGATGGTTTTACCATGCTCCAAATAGGCCGTAAAGAAATTCTATAGAAAATATCAGGCATCCAACCTGGAATTTCAATTTTCACCTTTGCACATCAAAAGTGTTGGTTGTGCTCGATGTAATTTTATGCACTATTAGTTGATACAAGGATTCACTCTCTATTATTTACATAGGAAAAAAAAATTACCTCTGTTAGAATCAGGTCTGAAACAAAATACGTTTATGAAAGTATATAAACTAGGGCACAAAAAATTGAATATTATTCTTACCTGTTGATTTGATTTGATCATACACCTCATTGTTGTTAGGTTCACTAAATTCGTTCATCTAGGATAGATTCAATAAACATGCAGATCACGAAATTCCCTCTCAACCAGAGGTACTCCGCGGGCATCCTCTGTGCGAAATCGGAAAATATGAAAATTGGAGGGAATTTTCCATTATTAACCACTTTCAAAGATTTGAAAATTTTCAGTTAACCCAACATCGAATTGCGTGACAAACTTTGCATTGGTTCATGTGCAACCGAAAAAAAATTTGCTAAATTAAACCTTTGACTAATTACGTTATTAGTGATGCTAATTAAATCTTAATACATTTTTTAATCCATTTCTTATTTATGATACATTTCGGGGCTGGTAATTTCTTATGATGTTTTTTTGTTTTATAGTTGTGCCATCAATTATAACAACACATTGGAGTCTTATTTTTTATGAGATTAGTTTTTGCCATGCCATGCCAAACAGTGATTTGAGGTTCATTGTAACTACCAATTGGCATTGCTCTCTTTTTTAAAAGAAAAGAGACATGACTTATATATGCAATGACATGCCATTCCAAACTATCACTGTGATGTTAATTTTAAAGCCCAGTTGACATTGCTCTCTTTTTGAAAATCAAAGAGACATATATTATATATGTTATGATATCTCATACTTTCTATTTTGTAAAAGTGTTAAGTTCAATAAACTTGTTATATATTGTGATTTGGACTATTCTCTAGGGTGAAATCATGAAGCTGGGTATCTATTTGGGGGGGGGGGGGTAATGAGAAAAGGAGTGTTGTTTTTGCAATTTTGTCAACTTCGAGCAAAGAAAAATTAGAGTTGTATTTAGAATTTAATTGTTTAGTAAAAACAAAAGTTGTAGAGAATTGTGTTAGCTTTCTATCGGTTACTTTTTAGATTTTTTTATTGGCATTTGATATGCCATGTTTTCAAGTGTTTGATAGTATGTTATCAATTAATGAAATTATGGTAAATAGTCGTGTTTCTAGACACTAGTTAATTTATTATTTAACTATTGTTCATTAAAAACAAAATATGTTATGATGATCTAGACAGATTGTACTAACATCTGTCTATAAGTTTGTATCCAACAACCGCATGCAATAATTATTAGAATTTTTTGAAGTGAACCAATTTGGAAAACTAGCATAAAACTGACATGTTTAGTTTGACAAAACATCTTCCCTAATTTCCAATTGAAAACAAAAAAAAACTAAAAGTACCATTTTGAAGACAACACATCAATGTTGGGGACCAAGATTTTTCCAAATTTTTTTATCGTGTCTTTAAGAAGTTACTGAGTTTTCATTTCAATGAATTCTATTAAATTTTGAAGCAATCCAAACACCTCCTAATAAATATAATAAATAAAATTAGCGGATCACACCAGATTCAACAAAATTCATATCTATAGAAAGTAGATTGAGTTATGCAACTAATGGTATTATCTATGAAGAGAAATTATAAGTATTTGATATGATCCGATCTCTCCGAAATTGGAAGAAGAGTTAGAAATGGGATGGAATTCCATTTCTAAAAAATTTACAGGTTTTCAATGAACTAATATTTCGGCCGAAAAAAAAAAGTTCGGCCAAAAGTTAGTTTGAACGGACAAAAAATTGTTCGGATGAAAAAACATATTAAATTTGTTCCATCGGCCATAAAAAACTTGAAGCGGTTTTTTGAAAAACTGTTTCGATTCGTATTTATAAGAATCCTGTATACACATATTTCTACATTTTTTAAAAGATCTACATTTTACACAGTTACAGATGAAGGCTCTTTTTCTGGTAAGTGTTCTTAAAACTTATCTTCTAAGATGAAGGCTATTTTTCTTTTATAGCAAACATTCTTTTGGAAAATTTGTTATGGTAAATTGTTCTTAGAAACTATCCTCTCGGATGGAGGCTATTTTTCTTTTATACTAAAGATTCTTTTGGTAAATGTTTTATGGTAAAATGTTTATAGTAAAGTGTTTTTAGAAATTATCTTCTAAGATGGAGACTTTTTTTATTTACTGAATATGTTTATGGGAAATATTTTATCGTACAAATTTTCTTAAAAATTCTTCACCAATTTATTCTATGGTGGATTTTTTAAAAATAGTTTGACCAATATTTTATGGACAAGTCTTTGAAGGTGAATTTTTTTCTTTGATGATTAAGATTCTCTTGAGGGAAATTATTCTAAGGTGAAGGTATAAATTGAATAATCACGGGCAAAAAAAAAAACACAAAAGAGGAAATGTGATCACACTCGAGATGATGACTTACATAATGAAAAGAAAAGACTGAAATACCAGGGAAAAAAGAAACAAAAGATCACAAATATAGAAGACATCGCTAATGATGATGTAATTATAAATGATGATGTAACTATAGACTTGGATCAAAATGTTGATGATA